>PVHX01021548.1:0-29517 GCA_004024805.1 Geosciurus inauris
ACATATTCAAGCTGGGGTTCTTCTCAAAAGCCCTGATGACCCTGATCCTGGATTCACATTTTAGAGAAACAGGGCATGTAGGGAAAGAGCTCTGGTTTTAGAGTCAGGCAGCAGGATTTGATGGGGCAGCTGCTGAGATCTGCAGTTTTCTGAGTCATGGCCTCAGTTTCCTGATGTGTGCAATGGGTGTCCTAGGTCCATGCCCACTGTGGGCATATTAGGAGGCTCAGTCACGTGAAGACAGACAGGTTCCTGTCTGTCAGTGGGTTTGCTGAGCCCAGTGGCTCTTCTTGGGATGGGGGAATCCCACGTGGTGGCCATGGAGTAGGCTGATCTCCCCGTGCAGACCTGTGCTGGGAGGTGAGGTGCTGTGGCCTCTGTGGTGAGCTGGCCGGGCTCAGCTGCCCATCATCTCGTCGATGTTTTCTTTTTGTCTCTCTGATGCTTCCCTGCTCAATTATTTACCCAGGGAATTTGGGCTTCTTCACTTGTGGTTTTGGCAGGGGCTTCACACAAATGTTTTGCCCTGGTGGTCTCTTAGCCATGTAAGATAAACGGCCAAATCAAACGCAGGCCTTGCCGGCAGCCGAGGCAAGCTGTGGGGCTGGGTGGAGACAAGGAGGGCCCTGGCCTGGCCCTCCTAGTTGCTGTTGCTGTCAGACGTGGGGTGGTGGCGAGTTGGGGGAGCAGGGACTCTCAAGCCAGGGCTGAGACATGAAGAGGGGTCTGGGCCATGCCGGATTTTCCCGGGGGTGGAGGGAGGAGGGAGTCAAAGCCTCTGAAAGTGACGGGGGCGTGGGTGCTGCTTGCGGGGGACTGGAGAGAGGCCCCAGCTGGTAGTTAGCCAGGCAGGTCGCTCATCAGTGCCCAGACCTTTCAAGGTGGACTTGAGGAGCCCAGGCCTGTCCAAAGAGCCCATTCTGGTGTCAAATGGTGGCGGCTCCAAGCTTCCCAGCTCTTCCACGGGATCGCCCAGATTTGGGGGAAGAAATCCACAATTGGAGCTGCTCCAGTTTGCTACGGAAGGCCCTTTTTTGAAGGGTTTTTCCTGGGAGTGGGCCCCTGACAGTCCCTATGTGCCCTAGCCTCCTACACAAGGCCCCAGAAGCGGGGGTCTCAGCCCCTAGACCTGGCAGCTGTGGATATAGGACTCTCTCCAGTGCCCCCTGCCCACTTCCCTGACCCCGTCTCCTCTGCCTGTGCCCTGGTCACCCTCCCTGCAGGGCCTGGCACCCCTGGGGCCTCCCGCCCTTGAAGGCTGGCTACAGCCCTGTGCCCCGGGCCCCCTCCCACGCCCTAAGCCCCTTGTGCAGTCCAGGGCCCGACTGACCGGTCTTTTCTATTGTTTTTTCTCCAGGGCCATGCAGGCCTGCCCAGCTGCCAGCGATGGCCCCCATAGCTGCCTCCTCCCACCCTCACACATCCGTGATCACTCCACCTCTGCGCGCCCTGGGCACTCTCCCGCCCTGCTTCCCGCTGCCCTGCTGCAGCGCACGCCCGGTCTCGGGTGACGGGACTCAGGGTGAGGGTCAGACGGAGGCTCCCTTTGGATGCCAGTGTCAGTTGTCAGGTAACGAGGCCGCCGCGATGGGGGGCGGGCTCCCAGGGATGGCGGGGTGTGCCGGGGCAGAGCAGGGGACCCAAGGTGGGACCCCGGGAGGAAGAGCAGCCCTCACCCAAAAGGCATTTTTTGGGGTGCTAGGGGAAATGGTGAAAGATGTCCATAGAACTGTACACTCAGGTGTACAGTTCTTGGGGACCTTGCCTGGTCCCCAAGGGTCAAGAGGTCCCTCCACTCCCATGCCCTCCCCCCCACTCCCAGAATGCACTGCCCAGCCTCCAAATTTCATCTCTTTGGGCTGTTTAGCTAAAGTTTAATTGGATAACGCTTAACATCTGAGGTTTTCTTCTGCCCTTGCCTCTGTACCCCACCCCCTGCCGCCCCGACAAGGCCAGGAGATTCCTCGGTTGTCTGTGTGCATCGCCGGAGCCATCCAAAATGCTGAGTTTCTCTTTGGGACAATGTGGTGCCCATTAACTTAGAGGAACAAAAAGTTGCTCAAAAGGAGCCTTTTAAAAAGCTGTGGCCACGGGAGGGAGTGAAACATTCTGGGGGTGGGGGACGTGCAGGGACAGGGGCCTGGCTCTGGGCGGACCTCAGACCTTCACATCTGTGCTGGTACCCGCTCCCCCTGCTCCCCTGGGAGGCCGTGTGGCTGCCCATTATGTAGACGGGCAGGCAGGGGCAGTGTGGCGGCACAAAGCCTCCACCTCCTCCCCACTCTTTCCCCAAAGAGAACCCAGACTCCTGCGGCCTGGGGTCCCCGGGAGTTCGCGGATAGAGGGCCCTCACTGTGGCCTCTAAACAGGGCCTGGTGTGCAATGTGCTGGCTGCTTGAGCCAGGATGCTGACACAGACTCACATGGCAATAGCTGTGGCCTGGTTTCTGTGGCAGTGGCCAGGAAAGGAGAGGGTGGTTGCAGAGCTGGGGCAGATTCAACTTGTTCCTGCCCTGTCACCATGCACGCTGCAGGCTTTCTCTTGACTCAAGGTGTCAAAGGAAGACTTTGTATTGAGCAGGTTTTGCTTTTCATTGATGCTGTCCCAAGGGACAATCTTTGTTGTGGCCATAGCTCTGCAAAAGGCCCCCCGCCAGCCTCTTCTCCAAGGCAAGAGCTCCTGGGCTTTCTTGCTGGTTGAGGTGGCCTGTAGCCTTCAGTACTACCCTGCTATGACAGGTGGTGATGTCATAGGATGTGGCTTTCAAGGGGGAGTTCTAGTTTCTTACTGGGCTTGTGCCTTAAATGCATAAAAGCAAAGATCACAATCGCCCGAGATGGAGTTGGAACCACTTGTAAAGAAGTTGGCTCCCTGTTGGGTGCTGCCTGGTGCCCCGGGTGCTTGGGGCTCCTGTACCGGCCCAGTCGTCGGCTCTGAGTCTGAGGAAGACCCCCTTGCCGAGTGAGGGTTGCCTGCTCCGTCTGGGTGGCTGCCCGGCTCTCATGGCTTCCTGTAATTAGTGCAGCAGCCCTGCAGCCACTCAGGGGGCCGTGCTATCAAAGATCAGCCTGAGTGTTTATGACCGGACTCGGTCAAGTTCTGCATGTGGAAACACGATACCTTCGCCAGAGGCGCACCGGGTTTGCTTAACCCTCTGTTGGCCCTGGCCCTCCTTAGAGGCTGCCAGAGTGGAGGAGAGTTAGCCAGGCACCGGGCACCTCCCTGATAGGGCTGGGCTCGCCTAGCAGCTTAGAGTGCCAGGCAGGAGCCATTGCCATCCAGTCGTGCAGATGGGGGTGGGGGCGAAGGCTGGGAGGATGCATGGCTGGGCCAAAGCTGCAGAACTGGGATTTGTCTCTGCGAGGCCTCCTGAGCAGGCCACCTTCCCAGGGAGCCTGTGCCTGTGCCCAGTGGGGGATGAGCAAGGTTTGCCCTGCCTCCACTCCCTGTGAACTCTGCTTTCATCTGTCCTCACACACTCTACCTGGCTGCTGGTAAGGGTTGTGTGCTGCGTGGGCTTGCAGGCGCTGCCTGGCACCGGGCATTGGCGCGCGTTCTTGAACAGCAGGCTCACACTTTACTCTCCTCCTTTATGGACGCCTTGGGGACGTTGCGTTCTCCCGACTCACAGGCACCCACGCATTCTTCAGCTGAAAGCCGTGTGTTGAGCACCTACTTTTAGGCACCTGGCAAACAAAGGCAGCCCGCCGTGTGGGTCCCTGCCCACCTGCAGCTTGCATTCTGCTGGGGAGAAGAGGACATGGGATGGGAACCTGAAGAAGGGTGGTTGGAAGGTGGGAGATCAGGCAGTGAGGGAGTCGCCCTTGTCCAGCACCTGCCTTGTCTGTGGCCTGGGCGCGTCTCTGGATTTTAGGGCTTCCGATTTTCCAGGGCTCCGGCCTGTGAGCAGTGCCATGCTTGGGGAGGGGAGTGGGCAAGGGTGAGGCCCTGTTCCTGGGGTGGGGACTAGAGTAGACAGTTCCTGGGCCTTTCTGGGAGCCACTCCTGAGGGGCCTGCTCTTACTTCCCACCCTGTGCTCCACACTTCGCGCAGGTGGACCATCATATTTTCCCATCAGTTTCAATACTTGAAAATATCCCATTCCAGTGGTTCTTGTCCCTTTGTGGCTTCTGTCCCTGGCACTGAGCTGTTTGCTTAAGTGTTTTTAGTGCCTGTTTAATTAGTAGCTGGAATGGAGTCGTTAAATTCCCAGTAACCCCTTAGGGGAAGCGGCCCAACGTGAGGATAGAGCGGGGCTGCTGTCCTCACTTTGTTTTGTCCCTTTTTGGATCAGGATGCATTGAACCCATCTCTTCAGATTAATAGGGAAACCCCCGCGCAAACGTGTTGCACACAGGTTGATTGCATGCCTGTGAATGCACTCCGTTATTCATAGAAGGTGTGATTCTATGGGGGAGAATCGTACACAGGTATGCGTTTGCCTACATCCCAGCATCCCAGGACCCCCACCCCAGGCCTCCTACTGGTGGTCACAGTGGGGAGCAGGGACTCAGGGCCTGTTTCCTATGGACTCTGAAGTAATGTGGGGCTCTGAGCCAATGCACTGCTGGGGCCTCAAAGCCTTCCCTGAGAAATTCCAAGTGAAGGCTCTGCGGGGTGCTCGTGGTCCTGTCTGGTCAGAGGACTTGAAGATGTCATTGCTTCTCTTTAAGCTTTGGTTTCCTCTTCTGTTTTTTTTTTTTTTTAATAATTTTTAATTTTTATTAGTTGCTGATGGATCTTTATTTTATTTTATTTATTTATTTATATGTGGTGCTGAGAATCAAACCCAGTGCCTCACACATGCTAGGCAAGCGCTCTACCACTGAGCCACAACTCCAGCCCCTCCTCTTCTGTTTTTTTAAAAAATACACACACACATACACACACACATATACATTCTCATGTACATATAGACATCACACACGCACGCATGTGTGTGTGTGTGTAACATTTGAAAATGAGGCTTTTTGTGTTGATCTCTGATGCAGATCACTGGGGGCTGCGTGGGGCTTGGTGAGGGTTCCAGGATGGGTATGGGGGCAGAGGGTGGGACGTTAGAGCAGGCACCTTGGGAGTGGTTCTTGGAAAGGCCCAGGGGCTCTCCACTGTGGTCCCCACCCCAGGACTCAGGAGGCAATTGAAGACTGCTGGGCTTCCCCCCGGCCCACTGCTTCTCTGTTCTGAGGTTTCTGTGATGGGAAGGTGATCATCAGAGCTTATGAGATTGCTAGGGGGTGCAGTGCGAACTGCGTGGCCTTGGATGGGCCATTGTCCCTCTCTTTTTCTCCATTTCCCCATCTGTAAATTGGGGGTAATATTAGCTCCCGGGGTCAATCCTAGGATTGCATGAGGTCATACAGGCCGGGTGCCTTCTGCTGAGCGGATGCCACAGGAGTTAAGGTTCCTGCTGGAGAAGGGTTTCCCACCTTGGCAGCGCTGGGTGCCTGGCACTGTGTGGAGGTCCTCTCAAGCTGCGTGCCTGGCTTCACACTTAAAGGTATTGAGCCCCTTGGCTGCCGCAGATCATGCACCAGTATTAGGAGGGGAAAAAGGAAAACAGACACCTCATTGCATATTTAAAGGCTGCAAATGGTCATCAGCCACAGTGATTAATACATGCGCTTGGAGAAGTTCAAGGTCTCATGCAAGAACACACAGGATCCCGGCTCAGGGAAGTGGAAGTGTTTGGATTTAATAGAGGGAGTCAGTTGCAGTTATTAGTATATGCTGAAATCACAGGGCAATCTTGTAAAGTTAAATTCAATTTACTTTTCTACTGAAATTGTGCTTGCTGTGTTATTTAACTAGTCTGGGGTTTCTTGGCATGGGTTAAAGGGACAATAAAGATAAAAGAATACCTGTAAGTAAATAGTAGGGTTGAACAGTAGAATCTATCGTTTTCTCCTCCTTCAATTATATCCCAGCGTTCCTTCTGTGTCGGTTTTATAACCGGAGCCGTCCAATGGGAGGCCGTGGATTAGACCACCCTCGCAGCAGAGCCCTGATGCAATTAATACAGTCTGTCTGGAAAGTGGCCTTATTTCTGGAAGTTTTATGTTAATGATATGGTCTGTGCTTTGCACATTTCATACCAGAACAAGAAGCAAGCTGGAGTTGCTTTCTGGACTGGGTTTGATTAGCAGCAGAGGATCAATGTGCAGCCCAACAGCGTTGCGGACAGGCGGCACCCTCCCCGATCCCCCGCTGATGCTCGGCAGGGCTGCAGTGGGTTAGGGCCTCCTTTGGGACTCTGGAGGGAGGGGTGAGTATGAGGTGAAGAAGAGCAGAGGTGTGAGTGAGGGAGGTGTGTGGATGGACCTCCTTCCGGGGTGGTGGAAGAAGGTGCCCTGCGACCGGTTCCCTTCGCAGAGTAGCCGTTGGTAGTGTCTTCCAGGTCCAGTGTCAGTGGGGTTGACTTCCTGTAGAAAAAGGGCTTTCGGGGAGTTATTACACATTTAGAGTCATCTGCACGCCTCGCTTGCCTACATTGCCGAAGGGCTGCCGCTCCCAGCACTCAGGACCCAGCATTCACCGCATCCCTGGAGATTCCTTCCTGCCAGTTCCCGGATCCCGCGGCGCTGGGCTGTCGTGTGTGTCCTCTTGGGATGCTCCGCTGAGAGGTTGTCCTCCATCGCCTGCCTGGCAACCAGGCGCCACCTTCGGCCACTGGAGGAAATGCCTGGAAAGCCGCAGGAAGCCCATTCTCCAGGGCCGTGTAGGTGGCCAAGGGAGACAGGGGCTTTAGTGGATTCCAGAAAAGTCTCCCATCCAGTGTAGCTAGAAAAATCACATCTCCAGGGGCCAAAGGAGCCCGGGAATGGGGCCAGCTGAAGGACTGTGTGGCTGCCCAGTTGGAGGTGGGACTCCTACGGGGGTGACTACCCTTAGATAAAAGGACCTAGCCATGCCCGGAGCAGACCCACGGTTGCAGCCTGACACAGACCGTCTCAGCCCCGGAGCCGGCCCTTGGAGCCGGCCCTTACGACGCTCTGCAGGCGGAGCTAAATCAAAGAATTCTGTTCAAATCCATACAAGATGTTGCTGTTTTTCTGCTCTGACGGGAGAGGCATTTGGAAGTGCAGTTTCTTTCTATCTTTCTTCCCTTTTTTTTTTTTTTTTTATAGCTGTCTTAAAAAGGAGTTTGGCTGTTTAGCACAGCTGGTGCTCATTACATTATGCACTGGCAATAAAATAGCATGTGTAATTAATTTTTAATGCAGCGCTGGATGCAGTGCTTTCAAGCAGTTAGTGGATGTGGAGAACCGGCACTGGCCCCACACGGGAGACCTCAGAGCAAGGCGGCCGCTGCTCCATTTGAAAGTGGCAGAGGAGCCTGGGCGCTGCTGTCCACGTGCAGCTGACTGGCCAGAAGTGGGTTTGCCCTGGGTGACCCGAGGCTGCAGTCCAGCATGAAGCGAGGTCATCTCAGGCAGTCCCTTCATTGGATAGACGGGGAGACTGAGGCCAGCAGTGAGGAAGATGCCACGAGATGTGGATAGGAGGGCCGACTCAGACCTAGGTCCCTCAGGCTCCACCCACCAGGCCACACTGCCCCTCTTGAGTTCACACTGGGAACCACAAAAGGAAATCTGTCACTAGGGGGAGGTGCTTAAAAACTGATTTCTACCTTCTTACCATGGGGCTTCATGGGAAATCTGCAATTAGGTTTGGCAGCAGGTGGAGGTGTTACGGTGGGGAGCCCCGTGTGTGGCCCCTGGGCCTCAGCTTTGCTGTCTGTGGTGAGAAGTTCCTCTCTGTGTCCCATGTTTGTGCCTTGATCTCTGGCTGCCCGTGTCCCCGGGGCTCCGTGGTGTGAAGTGTGTTTGTTTTAGGGGCTGACATACACCCGTGTGGGTGGGAGGGCTCCAGGGAGTGGGGAGCTGCGGAGATGGGTCCATCCTTGGTCTGGGTTCTCAGAGTGAATGGGTGTGAGTACATGACCCCAGGCTAGCCACTTGTTGTCTCCAAGCTTCAGTATTTTCACCTGTGAAATGGGGACACCAGAAGGACCTGCTCATCGTCCCTCTATTAGGAGGTCCCCTGAAAAGAAAACGTGGGGTTGTGGCCTCAGCTGTTACTACATGTGGGTGAAGCAGAGGGAGAGGGCAAGCAGGGGGTCTAGGAGGGAGCAGACTACCTGTTGAGAAACAGGGGCCAAACTGTGACCTCGGGGACCCACCCCCTGATGACAACTAGTCTGCTGACTGAGTCCGTTGCCTGCACTTTCTTAGCTGGGAAGGAAGGGCCATGATTATCAGTGTTCCTAGGGCTTGCTGCTATTTCCTGAAGAACTTACTGTGTCCTTAATGCCCTGGACACGGCATCCTATTCTCATCTTGCCCTTAGGAAAGGACAGCCCCCTACTTTGCCCGCAAGGACACTGGGCTCAGAGAGGCCAAACAACCTACTTGAGGTCACATAGCACACAAAGGCAGAACTGAGATTCCGACTCAGGTCTGCTTAGCTGCGGGTGCTCCTGGATGTCCCTTCCCACTTCCTGGGGGCGGTAGTGGCCACTTGGACATGGGTAATCCAGATGGAACTGGCCAGTGGGCGAGCAGATCACATGAGAACACCCTGGGAGGATCCAAGGACTTCCTTTTCTCACTGGCCACGCCTGTGCCTGATCCCTGGCTAGCAGTGGGGGATGCAGAAGTGAGAGAGGGGGTCTTTGCCAGGCTGTTGCCCTAGAGGGGCCCACAGTGAGGAGAGTGCCTCACTGGAGTCTTCTTGTCCCATGATGTGACACATGCACTCCTGGTGCCTTTATCTAAAAAGAATAAATAAGTGAACCAAGTTTATGGGACGGAGTTGGAGGGTCTAGGAGACCACTGGATTTTACTCCTCTGGAAGATGAGCTGGGGCAGGGGGAGTGTCCTCAGGTCCAGTGTGGTCAGTGGCAGGCATCTTGGTACAGGATGTCTTACTGGAAGGCTCCCTCTGGCCGGAGTCACTTCCATCTCTGCCTGGCTTGACTTATGGCAAGACAGAGTCATTGACTCTCAGAACACCAGAAGGAAGTTTGGACTCAGAGATGAAGCCTAGGGCTGCATAAGATTTTCCCAGAAAAGCAGGTTTCTGAGGTCCCAGTAGGAGTCAGGGTCTCAGCCGCAGGTCCCACCCAGCCTGCACAGGTTGGCTCAGGGCCCTTCCTCCAGGGTTGCATTGGGGCCTGGGCCTGTAGGTGCCTGGGCTGTACTGATGGGTGTCCACGGAGACCCAGCAAAGGGTGGCCCTCAGCTACATTTTCTAGAGAGAACCCACCTCCCTGTTGTGGTAGAATTCACTGGGCTCAGAGAATTCTCTGCACCTGGGAGCAGCCAGGTTTATGTCCTGAAGAAGCTGGAGGTGTTCTTTGCATGTTTTTGGTGAGGGGAACAGTATGTCCTTGATTTTGCAAACCTGAGGGCAGGGTAGGGCTGTATACACTTCCTAATCAAATCCAAATAGTCTTAACCATGAAATAGAGTTTATCCAAACATAATCAAGGCCGGCCGATGTCATCCACAAAGCAGCAGGCAGACGCCATGGTGGGCAGGGGTCCCTCTGTGCGTGGCTCCCAAGATCCCATCAGACCTTAGGAGGATCACAGCCTGACCCTCGCCGTGGCCATCTACATGGACTTTATTTAATAATGGCTGAGAGCGGGTGGCTGTGACCTCGGCATGTGGTCAGAGACAGGTGGAGGACCTCTCATTGGGGTCCTTCTTGCATTCAGCAACAGGGCCAACAGGTCACAGTCTGGTCATTTCTATAAGCCCACTCTGTGCCAGGCACTGGGCAGGGGCCTTCTTAGCTCTGAACCTAGGCTTCCCGCAGCTTCTGTTTTCCAGGGCAGCCTCCTCTGTACTTCATAGATGAGGAGACGGACATCTCAGAGGTGTCAGGACTTGCCCAGTCTGGTGTGGCTGGTAGACAGCAGAGCTGAGGTTGAGACCCGGGGCTCTTTGAGCGAGGGGGCTGCCGCCCTTCCCGCTGGACTTTACCTGGCAGGTGTGAGTCGGGGTGGCTGAGGGAGAGGCTTGAGCTAGTCAATCATGGAGGTGCCACAGGGCTGGCCAAGCCCTGGGTAATAAGAATGCCTGCATTTTATGATTTCAACAGAGAGGGTCAGAGGGCGCGGGACTTCTCCACGGAGGTTAATGCAAAAATGGAGTTGCTCTTTGCAGGAACAGGGACAGTTGGAATCTTTTCATAAAACTGGACATTTTTAATTACTGCCTTTGTTAATAAGAGGTGAGGATTACTGGCCGGGGGGGGAGCCTGCCCCCCGCCCCTCTTTGGGGCACCCATCGTCTGCTCTTGGTGCTGTATTTAGCCAGTTCTTTCTGACTCTGGTTCTTTTGCTCTGAATTTCCTTGTGTTTGATTAACCAGCTTGTTCATTCTTGATTTACCCATTTCTGGAGAACCTACTATGTGCCATGGGCGGGGTGGGCAGCATTTCCCTCGAGTCTCCTGATACTAGCATAGCATTGTGGGACTGTGTCTTCTATTGTGGTAAAATATAGGAAGGATTTACAGTTTTAACCATCTTAAGCGTGCCATTGAGTGGCCATAGATACATTGTAGTTGTTACCCAACTGTCACTACTGTCCATCCCCAACAGAACTCTGTCCCTCTTAAACTCCAGCTCCACCTTTCCCTCCCCAGCCCCTGGCATCTTCCACGTAACTCCTGTTTCTAGGAAAGTGACTGCTCCAGGGACGTCATAAAAATGGAGTCACATGGCATTTGTCTTCTGTGACCAGCTCATTTCACCCAGCATAGTGTCTTTAAGGGTCAGCCACATTGTAGCAGGTGACAGGATTTCTTTCCAATGTAAGGCTAAATCCTATTCCCTTGTGTGGATGGAGCACATTTTCTTCTCCATTCGCCCGTCAGGGAGCGCTTGGGCTGCTGCCCTTTCTTAAGTACAGTGAACGATGCTCCTGTGGGTGTAGCTGTACAAATGTCTCTCCCTGGCCTCACTTTTTGGATCTTTTGGGCTCATCCTCATCAATATGATTGCTGGATCACATGGGGATGCTGTTTCCTTTTTTGAGGACTAGCCAAACTGGTTTCCACAATGGCTGTACCATTTCACACCCCCACCCCATAGTGCACAAAGATTCTGATTGCTGGATTTTAGACCAAAGGACACTGTCTCTCGAGGATGTGGGCAACAGCTGGACCGAACTTTGTGGTGACAAGCTTGAGAGTGTGGACTGGAGCCCAGGCCCCTCAGAGCTGGGCTTGGTGCCGGTAGCTGCTGTCCTGGGCTGCCTGTTTCATTGCTTTGAGCATCTCACACTGGTTTCATGTACTGCTCCCTCATGACAGCCTTGTCTCCTAGGACACGTTTTTTAGCAGTCAGCTAAACATTTTCTTAACTTGAGAGTTTGAGGAAGAAAATTCTGCGAATGGGCAAGTTTCACAGTCCTTTCTGCAAGGTGCTCAGGGTGAGGATCTGGGAGAGTGGCTTAGCAGATAGAGCCCTGTATTTAGAAGCAGAGCCCCTAGGGGCCAGGAAGGCTCCCCAGGTGTCCCAAGGCACACTCTGACCCTCTTTGAGCCTCCTGGAGTGTCCCCGTCTCAGTGGAATCCTCCTGTTGGCTTCACTTCCATGGCTGTGCTGGGGGGACTGGAGAGCAGGGTTCCCAAGTGTGACCCTGGGTCCTTCATAGATGGGAGCAGGTAGTCATGAAGCTATTGTGAGGCTGATGATTGGGGCTGTGATTTCTGTTGCCCTGTATGCGGGTCTCAGGCAGTGGCACGCAAACTGGGTGGCTCATACCTACAGAAATCTGTTCTCTCACAGTGGAGTAGCCACAAGTTCAAGATCAAAGTGTTGTCCCCCTTCAGAGCTCCTGGGAGGGTCCTTCCAGCTGTGTCCAGGGTCTGGTGGCTGCAGGCGTCCTTGGCTGGTGGCCACATTGCCTCCATCCCTGCCTCCGTGGTCACCTGGCATCCTCTGCAGGTCTGTCTTCTCTTCTGGATGATGAAGTGGACTGTCCCTGATTTAGGACCCGCCTAGAGAATCCAGGGTGGTTTAATCTTTAACCTAATTAGAGCTGCAAAGGCCCCCTTTCCAACAAGGTCACATTCACAGGTCCACTGATTCAGTTGTGCACATATCATTTCGAGGACCATCAATCAGCCCTGTGGGTGCCATTGCTGGCTTATAGGCCCCTCCAGGTCAGGAACCTCAGTTTGGTCTCCTCTGGAACTCCTGTGGTCTGGGACAGGTTCAGGACTTTGCAGGGCATCCCCCAGTTGTCTGCGTGGAACCCAGAGTCGGTGTCTGACGAGGTGGCCATCTGTTCCTTTTTGCTCAGGAACATGGTGATTCTCAGATGCCTAGCACCTCTGGCCAGCCCTCAGACTCCATGGGTTATGGAAGGCTATGTGGTCACATCTGGCCTCCAAGCTCTGCCCCTGTGGCAAGTGAGGGTGCAGTCACAAAGAAGAGAGGGGGATGGTTTAAAAAAATGATTGTTATGAGAGAAATTAGCAGTATTGAATAGAAGCTAAAAATAGCTGGACTCATACTTGCCTATAATCTATTTTTTTTTTTTTAAGAAAACACAATTATTTTTGTAAACCGGCTCAGAGAAGCCAGGGGTATTTTTAGCCTGCATCTTCTAAGATATTCGTTGTGCCTCATCTCAGGAAGAGCAGCCCAGAGTCCACCAGTGTGTGGTGATGTCACTATGTTGGGTGACAGAGCTCACCAGAGGCCTGCAGAGAGGGAGTGGCCCGTGGCAGGGTCCAGGGTTAGGGAGCCCAGTCTTTGATCCCAGTTTGCTGAGCGTCTGTGTGATGAGACGGTCCATGAGTGGCTTGACTGTGACCTTCATGGATGCTGGTGGCCTGGGATGTCCTGGCCACACCTGAGCAGATAGCTGGTAACATTGGGAGAGTGGCAGCAGGCTTGGCTCTGGGCAGGGGGTGGAGGATTCCCTGGGTGTGAGGCTGACCTGACCAGCCACCCCAGGATGATCTAGGTCTGAGCAGACCTGCAAGGAATAACCAGGATGTGAGGGGAACATTCCAGGGCTTTTTCGTTCAGAGCCAAACATTGCCTCATGTAATTTTCTCCCTGGCTTTTCCCATTGCCTCTGCCAGGGTCCTGGGGCCTGGCACAGACCCTGTAATAAAAGGCCTTGTGTGTTCATCTGTACATGTGTGCATTTGTGGGAGGGAGGCGGGTGCTTGTGTGTATGTGTCTGCATGTATGCACGTGGACATGTGTTTGTGTGTGTATATTTATGCTGGTGTGTGTGTATGGGGGTGTGTGTATGTGTGGTATCAAGGGGCACCTTCAGCACCTTGCAGATTCTTCCCACCACTGCCTGCTGCTGGGTGTCCACTTTTGATTAGTGTTCCACCCAAACCTGGTGACTTTTCTGGGATTGTGGCCTGTCCATATTTCAGCACTGAGGCCTGCTGAAGCCATTGGGGGTGAGTCTCTCTCTGGAAAGGAATCCCCTTCTTGATACCTTCTGAGGGAGACTGAGCCCCTGCTGCACCCCAATCTCGGGGGAGCCCGTGGCTCCCAGTCCTGCAGATTGCGGTTGCCTCAGCATGTGGCCAGCCTGGGAGGGTGTGTGAGGATGGTGGACGTAGGTGGCAGGTCGCCCCCTAGTCGTAATGAGGATAAGCCCTTTGGCCTCGGGCAGGTAACCTGGGCTAAGGAGCCTCGGTTTTCTCATCTGTAAAATGAGGATGGTGCCAGCAAGTAGATGGTTAGCAATGACAAAAGGACACGTGGCTTCTGCGGTGGGCTTCATCTGGACGTCCTCACCTCCATTCTGTGGGGAAGACGGTGTTGTCAGGAGACGGGGGTGGCGAGGGCCCTCCCTGCTTTATTCTGAGAGCCCCTCCGCATGAGTTAGGACTGTCCTAGGCAGCAGCAGGTCTTACTGCTATGCTTTTGTAGACATGTTAACCATAATGGCCATCTTCACCTCACAGTCCTTGCCGTCCCCAGGTGGAGGTGTATTCCAGCGGGGCCCCTCCCTCTGTTGCCGCCTCCAGCTAGCCCTGGCCTCTGGGGCTGGATCCATCCTTCCCCTGCTGCTGCTCTTACCTCCCATCTCACGCCTGCTGCTCCTCCTCTCCTGCCTTGGGCTTGTCTATTGAGGTCTCCGAGGGTCTTTCTCCTGTAATTGAGATAATGAACACAGTTTTTCCAGAACCGCTGCACTAAAAGTCAAGTGCAAAGTGGTGGTTTTCATTTGTCATTCTTCTCTTTCTCTCTCCCTCCTCTCTCTTAATATACCTCTCTTTACGAAGGGATTGGCTGAGCGCAAACAGCTAATAACCTATGGATTTATGGAGCCGGGCGAGCCGGCTTAATAAGCTTTGATACCTGGAATCCGCGTCCTGTCTCTTTAAGTTGAAACTCCGGCTTGCCTTGGTATTTTACAGTGCCTGGTTTCATTTACGCTGGAGCCAGACTTACTATGTGAGAGTCGTCCGCTTGCTGGAATTAGTCTTAAGCTTGCTTCTGTGGCGTTGCCAAATTCCATGTTTGTGTTTTATTTAGAATTCTTTTCACGGCCAGCCGATTCTGTGCCGACACACAGGCACTGTTGCGCCCCACGGAGAAAATAAGCAAGCTTGCGTTTCCTTTGGCAGAGGCCGCGGCCACAATAGACTGCGGTCTCTGAAACATTTTTTAAAAGCTATTTTAACCCATAACAGATGCATAAAGTCGGCTCAGGCATGCCAGTTTTCTTAGTTTTAATTAAAAAATAATTACAGTCTAATGGGATGTTAGTGACACATTTGGATGAATGGTGGGTGACATTATCTGCAACTTATAAATTAGTGCCTCTCCCTTGGCCAGGGCAGGGGTGGGGGAGAATTAGGGAGGGGGAATTTGGATATTTGTTCTTAATTGCATGGTGGGGGCTGGGGATGGTGGGGGCTGTACTGGGGGATGAGGGTCGGATTGGAGGCCCGGGTGAATGGTCTGCAGCGCTCAGAAGAGACTTCCTGCTGCAGTTCCAGGAAACAGGTATCTGGATGCATCCTCCATCCCTGCATGATCAACGGGAAACTCCCTCACAGAGCTCTTCAGGCACATGATGGGGTTCCCTGGGTCCTGCAGGCTCCAGCCAGCACTTGCTGCTTGGTGCCCACGATCCCTCCCCGCTTTGGGACCTGCTGGGGCCCTGTGTAAATGAGAGCAAGAGGCAGAAAAAGAGCGTTTTGCCAGGTACCGGGCTTGCAGGAAGCCTGGTTCCAGGGTTTAGTTTTTATGTGAAACTCCCGTTCATTGGAGCCCTGGCAGGAAGAGGTGGGCTGGAAGGCCCTGGGAGGCAGGGTCTCTGCAGGATGAGCTAGGAACAGGCGTTGGGGTGGGGCGTGGGGAGCGTCTGTGACATTTTATCTCCCTGGTAGGTAACCCAGGCAGGTATAAAGTTGTCTTTGCCAATTAGGCAGCTGATAAGTGGCGACTCCTGAGCCCAGGTTCCACCTGCCTCTGCTGAGTCTGACGACCAGGCTTTGGCAAGAGGGAGGAGCTGATGTCCTGGGGCTCAGTCTTCTGGGCCCTGTTCCCTCTCCAGCAAGCCCTGCTGCGGGGGGCAGCACTGGAGGGTCAGGATGTGCAGCTGGTCCCTCTCCAACTGGCACCAGGAGCTTCGTCATCTGGGGCCTTCCTGGATCAGGAGAAAGCGCTTCCCCCCAATCTATGCCTGTGTGCCCCGTGAGACACAGCCTAGGTGTGCCCCAGAGAGGGCATGAGGCTTGTGCTGTCAGGCTGACTTCAGAGCCTGTGCTTTCCCCCTGGAATCCTGCACTGTGTCCCAGCTGATGCTAGACACACCCTGTGGCTCATGGCACAGCCTGGGAGAGCAGGCACTGGTTGGGGGAGCCTTTATTTTCACTTTTGGGGTGGTGGCTCTTCCTGTTGTCCGTGGAGTAAAATGAACATTTCTTAGACAATGTTTCCCTCACAAGTGAAAATTAAGTTCTTCTATTAAAAACATGAGTCATACCAGCCCAGATGAGAGTTGTTTTGGCGTTCCTCGAATTTTTGGAAGGGAAACATCGCATTCATGTTAATCCTTTCAATTATACCTCCTCGCTGAATAATCCACCGGGCGCTTGGTATCGCTGCCCTCTGCCATCTGACTGCAGTCGGGGCTCTGTGCGCAGCACCCAAGAGGGGCCAGTTCCAGGCCGAGCTTTCCTCTGCTGATGCGCACCTGGGCTGGCCTTTCTGTTTAGCGCTTTAGGCGTTGTGCTTGGGGTTCCCCCAGTTTCCTCTGCACGGTCTTGGGTACCTAATTGCTGCAAATGATTAATGTCTGGTTGAAAAGGTTTGGTGCCTGGCTGCTCATGTGAATTCTAAGCAGATGAGTGCAGGTCCCCTGCTCTGAGCTTGGCTCTGCTACAGAATCTGGGGTCCCTTCTCCCTTGGTGAGTTTCCTGCACAGGTGAGGGTATAGGCAGGCTCACCTTTGTTCCCTCAGTGAACTGCTCTGGTATTATAATGCTCAAGACAGAGACCTAGGCAGGGAAGAGTCCCAGGGGTCTGGGGATGGACTCAGAGACTTCCTGCTTTGGGGGAAAGCAGGTGGAGGAGGTTGGGAAGCCCAGTGGGCCTGGGATCTGCCCCCCTCAGCTGGGCCTCTGACCATTGCCCTCACAGGGCTTGGTCCATGGGCAGGCCCAGCTCCTGCTACAGATTCAGGTCCTGGGGGTAGAGTTGTCCTCTGGGAAGTCTTCACTGATCCTGGGGCCTAGGTCAGTGCCATGTCTGCCCTCCTGCATGAGTCCCTGTAGTTCCCCATCGTGACACCAAGTGGTGGGTAGTCTGAGTCTTGATTTGTTCCCATATGCCCAGGATGAGGCCTGACCCTCAGGGGGCTGTCCCTGAGGCTGGGTGAAAGCAGAAGCCCAGGGTGGCAGAGACCTGGGGGCAGATGCATTCTGGAGCTTGTTTCCTGCACTCAAGCCCAGGGGAAACTGTAGGTTTGCTTGTTCGAGAAACAGCTCTTGAGCTGTACCCAGCGCAGCTGTCCGGCTGACCCTGAATGGCATCCCTCTGGCTCTGGGTACATGATTGGAGTTTTGGAGATTGGAGTGCCTTTGCTCTCGCTTCTCCTCATTCAGCAGGTTGCTGCAGCCCACCTGCTGCTCAGGTGAACAGTGGGTGGGAGGGTGGGCCCTGGGGTCTGAGGCATCTCCGGGGACACAGATGATGTGGGGGAGAATGAGGGTGAGTGGAAGTCGGCTGCTGGGTGGGGGAAGTCTTCCGCTTTGGAATGGGATGCAGAGTGTGGTTTCTGAGTTTGGAACTAACGCTTCTCTTTTGGGATGTGTGGGGGAGTGGGGATGGGCAGGAGTTCAAGTTCATTTACTTGTATTAAGTTGAAGTTTCCTCTTTTTATGAGTAAGAAGAAAAAGCCCGTGAAGATGATGAGAAACACAGGCTGGAAAAGCCATTTGTTTACTCATTAAATTTCCCATAAAATAAATAAAGATTTAGAAAGGAGGATGCCGTGGTGGGGACTGTGGAGGGCGGGCGGGCGTGTTTCCCTCTGGGTGGGAAACGGGCCAGTGGGTCAAGGCCATGCAGTTGCATCAGAGAGGACAGGTGCAGCCCCAGGAGGTGAGGGATGATGGGCTAGGTGGCCAAAGGAGAGGTGTGTGTCCACATGTGCACGCACGCAGGCATGTGTCTGTAAGCAGGTGGTGTGCATATGTGTGCAAGCATGTGCAGAAATGTGGTCACGGGCACATGCATGCAGTCACTCCTCTGTGCATGTGAGTGGGCGTGTGTGCATGTGAGTGTGTGAGGCTGCACGTCTATGAGCGTGCACGACTGTGCTTACGTGCAAGCCCATCCGTGTGTAGGTTCACCTGTGCGAGTCAAGGGCACTTCCCTCCACCTGGGGAGGTGCTCGACCAGCTGCTGTGACACTCTGAGAAGAGGACAGAGCAGCAAAGAACCCCGTGAGGGAGTTATGGCCCTTGTTATTATGAAAATGACCACTGCAGATGAGGAAGGGTCTTGTCCATGTGACCCGGGGTCTGTGGCACCTGGTGCTGTGCAGCTGAGCTGAGAGTGAGGTTGGAGGCTGGGCCTCACCTTGGGCTCCTTGGCACAGCCCAGGTGCAGAGGCCCTGGATTCTGGAGGGGCCCACCCCTGTTAGGCCAATGCCAGCTGCTCTGTGGGGCTGCAGTGTTTGCCTGGACCAGCCCTGGGCACATCCTTGTCCCCGAGTGGGGAGCTCCAGCTCTAAGTCAGCTTCCCGATTTTGCTAGGCTCTGTCTCTTTCCGTGAGTGGCTGTCCACACTAGAAGGGAGAATCTTCACTTGGCCAGACCTCAGGCAGTTGGTTCCTCAGTCCTCTGGCCTGAGTTGCCTGGGCTCTTTGGGAGCCTGCTCAGATGCAGAGCAAAGGGGCTGGAACCAGAGGGGGCCAGCTGAGAAGACAGAGCGAGCACAGGGCCTACCCGCTGGAGAGCACCTGCTGGTGAACACTGCGCAGGATGGCTGGGAAGCCTGCAGCCTTCTGTTTGCTGTGGGCTGGTGGCGCCCAGGGATTCAGGGCATCCGGGCACCTCCTCTTCCTCCCCTCCTTGGGTTTTGGCCATTCTTTTTGAATAGCTCTCCAACCTTGCTGTTTTCTACAGTCCTTGTTCCAACTCTTTGTTAGTTTCTCCTGGAGGGAAGGCTCCAGAGAGGTGGGCATAATCAGAATAGAGCGCCCGCCTGACTCCCCTCTGCACGCGGCAGACATCACTTGATGATCACAGCATCTCTTCCTGGGTCCTGGCCTGGTTGCTTCAAGGTGCTAGGCAGGCAGCCACGACTAGTTGATCATGCTCGCTCAGGAGTTGACACTGCATTTCTGTCCTGGCAAGACTTTCCTCTGAGGGGCTGGTGGGAGAGGAGACTACCTGGTTTCATTTCCTCAGCCCTTAAGGAGAGTCCTGGGGATTCCAGGGTCTTTGCTGGCCCTGTAGCCAGAGGCCTCTGCTTCTGTGTTGTAGTTGGAGAGATGATCGCTTCCTCGTGGAGGGCAAGTGTGTGCCAGTCAGCCTGACTCCCAGGGCATGGTGCAGTTCTGTGGTTCTGCACTCAAGGTGCAGAGGAGGGAAGACTTGGGTCTGAGGTCTCAGACTTAGAGAGGCAGGGAGGACAGTGGGCCTGGCCATCTGACTCCAGGGATTTCCCTGTCACCTACCTGCCTGGGTCCTTTGGGGTACTTTCTGCCCTGTCTCTCACCAGCTTGCTGTCAACTGCCTGGGGTTGTGGGCCCAGGCCACCCAGGCTGAGGCTCCCCCTGCCTAGGGCCAGGCTCCCTAGTGGCTGAGACCTGGTGCTTTTTGACATGTTGCTGAGACTGTGGCTTGGCTTTTCTTCCCAGGGCCTCAGGTGTTACCTGCAATGCTGTTGCATGCACAGCCCTGGGTGGGGGTGGCCCTGGCACTGACCTGGTCCCAGCCGTGCCTTCTGTCACCTGGTCTCTATGGTCTCTATGGGTTTCCACCCTAGAGCTGTGGCCTGTGCTCTGATCGCCTGAGGATTCCCTGTTGATGTCAGCAGCTGTGTGTTTTGATCAACAAGAAGCAGAGTTTTGGGGACCCAGCAGGAGCAAGATATGAGCTGAGGTGGGAGCCCCTCCATTTCCACTCAGGATTCCCCTTGTACCTCCTGAATCTGCATCTGGGATCTCTGAGGTGGGATGGCCTCCCATATTACAGATGAGGAAACTGAGGCTCAGAAGGACCAGGCCCTCCTGTAGGACCACGGGCTGCCAAGTGGGGTTGCGCCCAGCTCTGGGACTCCGGCCCTCTCCCTCCTGGGCCTGGTGCAGCCAGCTGCTCCCCTGCTGGGGATCAGAACCTGCTCTGTCATTGTGCTCTGCCTCCCTGTGCAGATCTGGCTCCCCCTCCTCCTGGGGCCCCAGGTTCCCATGTCCATGCTGGCCCTGGCCCCAGGTGGGGGCGGTATGGCTGTCTGCACAGCCCCCGTCTAGACATGACCCTGCTGAGCAGGACCTGTGGCTCTCCACCTCTGTGTCTCTGATACCACTGTGTTCCTGGCCCTCTGACGGCCTGAGGGTACCTGCCGGTGTGTGAGTGGCTGACCGAAGTGTGTATCCATAGGGTCCTGAGCCAGGAATGCTTCAAACAAGGGTTCCTATCCCAGCCTCCCAGACAGGGTGGGGGCAGCTGGGTATGTTACCTCCTAGGTGAGCCTTCTGAACCAGAATCACAAAGTCCTAAGCCAAATGAACCCCCAGAACCCTCCTCCTCTTACTAAACATGACTCTGGCCAGGCATGGTGATGCACACCTATAATCCCAGCAATTTAGGAGGCTGGGGCAGGAGGATCGTAAGTTTGAGGCCAGCCTCAGCAACTTAATGAGGCCCTAAGCAACTTAGGCCCTGTCTTAAAATGAAAAGGGCTGGGGATGTGGCTCAGTGTTTAAGTGCCCTGGGTTCAATTCCTGGTACCAACAAAACAAAACAAAACTCAGCTCTGCTCTGGTATGGCTTGGGTTGGTGTCCCTGCCTGTGGCAAGAAGGAATGGCTCTTTCATTACACCAGTGCTGCGGTGACCTTGAGAAACCTGGGTGTCCACGTGAGAGCCTACCCAGGGCTGTGGTCATGACTGCTTAGTAAACTCCAAGTCAGTAGCGAGGGTTCGGAGGGGGCTGCTGCCTTGAGGGACAGGCCTCTGTGGCTCCCCTGACCTTGCCTAGAATCGAGGGCTCAGTGAAGTCTGGGGCCCTGTGACTGTGGCCCTGGCTGACCCCCAAGGCTTTCCACAGGGGGAAGGGATGCCAGCCTGAGGGAAACTCAGTCCAGACGGTGCTGCACGGTGATGAGGAACTAGGTTCGTCTGCTGCTCTGAAAGGCCCGGGCTCTCAGGGGCCCTGGAAAAGCCAGCTCCTCACTGGGCCTCCGTGGCCTCTGGACCTTCTGGAGGCCAGTGCTGCCCAGTGGTGTCCTGCTGCCCCCACAGGCTGTGGGTGGTGCTGCCGTGCATGACGCATCTGCTTTGTGTGGGTGTGGACCCGAGTCCTGCTGTAGAGCTTCCAGGTCACCCAGCTGGCCGGATCATCTCCGGGTAGAGCTGTGGCGCGTGATTCACTGCCCCTGGGTGGGCGAGCTCTGCTCCACGGGGTTCCTGCTCAGGGCCTGCGACCTTTGGGCTTTGGCCCTGCCAGATGCTGCCTGATAAGCCTGCAGCCCCTCCAGGCAGCCCAGGCTGTTCCCAGTTACCCTCCTGGGGCGGCTCTGCCACAGCTCTGGGAGTGGGGCACGCTGCTGGGCGGGCCCCCCTGAGCACCTTGTATTCTCCCCGGGACTGTGAGGGCCTCTGGGCACACATTGTCCCTGTTGCATTTGTCTCTGGGTTCAGGAGGGCGGGGGCGGGGCTGGGTGAATGCGGCTCTTTGGAGTCCTCTTGCCCACCAGAAGCAGAAGGGCACTGGAAGTGACCTGAGCGAGTGCCCGCAGCTCCCCCAGCCCAGTGTGGGAGTCCCCGTCCAGAGGACCCAGCAGGAGTGGTATAGACAGGACAGGAAGCTGCAAGAAGCCCTTGGCCAGGGGAGCTCTGAGAATGGGTCTGCAAAGGCTTGTCCCAGTGTAGAGGGACCTCGGAGCTGAACAGCCCCTCTGTCCTCATGCTCTTTGTCCCATAGCTGCCTCCGTAATAAAAGAAATGCCCAGTGTCTTCTTTAAGTAAAACAGTAGCAGAAGCAAACGACGAGTGGACAGGTTGTCCGCATAACCTGCACTTCAGCAGGGCATAGAATTTAGCTCTGAGCTTCCTGGCAGCCTTGGTGAAAAGGGAAGCATTGTGAGTTCGGCTGAGCTTGTGGAAGAGCGACAGTTCAGGTTAGAAAGAGTTTGGGACCCATCTCAAGCCTGGGAGACTTCATTTTTGTTTTTGTTTTTAAAGAGAAGGCTGGGCCTTTAAAGTAAAGGAGCAGAGAGTGAATACTTCCGCTGTGTGGACTAAATGTTCTCTGTTGCCTCCACTTAGTACCCAAGGGTGATTAAAGAATGGGCATGGCTGTTGTTCCAGTAAAACTGTATTTGCAAAAACAATCTGCCAGTCCACAGCCTGGAGCTTGCCCTGCCCCCACAGATGACCCACAGTATCAGACAAGGAATTGGGATGCCTTTTCATACTGACCCTGATAGAACTGAGACAACCAGAGGGCCTGGGTCTTGTTCTGCATCCTTGGACTTCATTCTGCTTCTGTCCCTGGAGAAAATGATCTGATGGTCAAGGAAGCTGCTGACCCTGGCTGGACCAGGTGAACCTTACCTGCTCAGGTGTTCCCTTCCAAGGTTTCAGGCTTCCCAGGAAGATGGAGGGAGGCCTCTGGCTCCTTTTCTGCAGGATCTTTTGTTATACAGGGCTGCCCCTCCAGGGCCAACAGCTTGTTTCTTTAGAGAGACTTATAGAGAGACAACAGAGGTGGCGTTGGGACTAGCTGGGATGTGACTCCGCCGTGATTGAGGGCTGCAGTCTCTGGGGTCAGATGTACGTGCCACTATTTCCTTTTTTTCAGTGGAGGCAGCACTTGGGAACGACAAATTCTGCTCCTGCTGGTTACAGTGTGTTTCCTTCTTCTTGATCTCATGCTGCGAAGGATAGGGGGCAAGCGTGGCAGGGAGTTCCCTGGCAAAGTCCAGCTGCTTCTCAGCCCAGCTCAGTTCTGCTTGGGTTCCTCCAGTGCCCCAGGTGGGTCCACACACACTGGGGGGCTCGGGGTCCATTGCCTAGTCCCTGGCTGCTGGGATCCAGCTCCTGGTTCTCGTCTGCTTTTAACTCTCACGGGTCAGAAGTGGGAGGTGCGGTGTGGGAGAAGCTGGAGCTCCCCCAGCCCTCCAGAGCGTCAATGGGCCCAAGTGCAGGTGAGCTCTCCATGGGCCCTGCTGGCCCATGCTGTCTGTGTCCCCACAGGCTCATTTTTAGGGTGTGAGGCCCTCCACCCCATCATGAAGAAATGGCCAAGGACATAAGTTTTGTCACTGCTGGTTCTAGAATTCTTTCTCGCCTGCCTGGGAGGGGTCCTGCTGTTCCTCCAAAGCCCTGTTTAATTTCAGCACCCCGACCTCTGCTGGCAAAGATCCAATGCCATTGAGTAGCCATCCTTTCTTCTTGCCTACACAAGGAATTTAGTGGGGGTGCATCCTCTCTTTCTGGCAGGTGACCTGGGGCCTGGCCTGCCTGTCCTGTCCAAGAACCCCTTGATGATGGGTGACATCTGAAGGTGGGGCCCGGGCCCTAACACTACTGTCACACCAAGTGGGCTGTTTTACTTTGTCCACGTGGCCTGATGGTGGGTACGTTCACAGGTTTCTTTGGGTTCTTAACATTTTTAAACACGGGACGCAGGCCGCGCTTTTCAGCAGCCTCCCAGGACCCGAGGATGGAACTAGGATGCGGGGCTTGGTTTTGTCTAAATTGCTCCTCCACCATGTGGTCTGTGAGTGTGCTGGAAAAGGGAGAAAGTTCTGGACCCTTGTGCGGCTCCCAGCTGCCTAGCACTGGTCCCGCCCTGAGGAGAGGTTGAGCTTCCAGGGCGAAGTGCTGGGGTCGGGGACAGGGCTCTGCCTCTGCCTTCCTTGCTACTAGCCACCCAGGCCAGCCCCGGCGACTCAGCTGTGAAGTGCCTTTGCCACGGTGGCTCAGGTACCAGGCACAGGTCACAGGTGCCTCAGCTTCTCACCCTAGGTGTGATGCACCTTCACTCCAGACCCCTGGGGGGTCATGAGGTCCCCAGGCCGCTGGTGTGTGGGTCCTGTTCTCTACATCACACCAGGTGGCTGTGCCTTGGGATGGACCCCTGACTCCTGAAGCCAGACAACCTTTCAGTCCTGGGCCAGGCCCTGCCTGGACAGGGTACCAGAGGCTGTGCTCTGGGGTTGGGCAGAGCCTGAAGGGTCAGGGCAGGCAGTGGCTGGAAGACCATGGGGAGGGAGGGAGGGGCAGGACTTTTCCCAGATGTTGACGGCCTTGTGAGGCCCACCAGCCCCAAGGCCAAGGCCTTGCCATGGGGTTTATTAGGCTCCGAGAGGCAGAAGGGCCGCTTCCTTCCCTGCGGCCGCAGAGCCCCGTCCTCTGCTGGGCTGCAGTGATCCCACAGCACCCCCTGCCCAGCACGGCGCCTCACTCCGTGGGCCCAGCGAGAGCAGAGTGGAGGGGGCGTGAGGGGGCTTCCGGTGCCCCCGTGCCTGCACACAGTGAGCCACCCACCGAGACCCCTTTCCCTATTCCGTCCCTCCTGATGGAATAGTGCACTTCTCCATACACCTCTTGGATCCCAACTGCAGAAATAGAAGCGGTGGGTTCAGTGTTTGCATTGCTTGTCGTGGACACGCAGGTCAGCCCATGCTACCCGTCAGGGCTCTGTGAGGAGCGAGGTGTCCCTGCAGGAGCCCGTCTGGGCCTTGTGCTCACCCCCTGTGCTCTTGATGGCAGATTGACAGGTGTGCACCTGAGCCTGGGAGACGCTCTGAAGTGCTGTTCGTGGGGCAGCCCCACCTGCTCTGCCCACGGAGGCTGGGGGAGGACAGCAGGGACGGGTGGGGTGCAGTGGCCACTGCCTTCCTGCTCTGTGGCTGGAAGCTCCTTCTGGGCCCCAGCTCCGGCTGCACCTCTTCTAGGACATGGGAGTTAATTGAGATAATGTGTAGAAAGACCCCCAGCCTTGTGCCTGGGCACCAGGGCGCTTGGAAAAGACCACTGTCATCTCTTCTGCTAAGTTGGGGGAGGAGGAACGGCTGGAGAGAGGGGATGAGAGGACCCTGGGCAGTTCTGCGTGGAGCTAGCTTTTCTGAGGCTGCCCCTTCCCTGGAGCATTTGCACCATAAGGTGGAGGTTGGCATTAAGCGTCTGGCCAGCCTGCCCTGCTCCCTGACCAGAGCCCCAGGCCTACAAAGGGGAAAGGGCTCTCCCGGGTCACTGGCAGGGCACGACAGGCTTGGCCCACCCAGCTCCAGACCCACCTTGCTGCCCTGGATCCTCTGGCCGTCCACACCACCAGTGCTGTTGGACTCGGAATTTCATGGCCAAGAGGTGGCCTCTGTCCCTCCCCAGGGCTGTAGAGAGATACGGGCCCGGAAGGAGCCGTCCCTTTCCCACCCAGCCCTCAGCTCCCTGTGCCTGTCCTGGGCTTCAGGAGGGAGTTGTCCCGTGAGCTCAGCCAGGCCTGTGCTGTGGCCTTCAGCGGGTTACCAAGTCGCCACCTTATCTGATGGGCACTGGCGGCTCGGCCTGTTAGCAGGGGCAGTGCCCGCTCCTCCTGGGGTGGATATGCCTAGGAGGCCAGCTCTCACCCTGGGCACACGTTTTCACAAGCCACGGGGACATGAAGGGGCCAGTGAGTGTGACTGATGCTGTCCTCTCCTTCCCGCCTGGCTTGTGCCTGAGGACTGTGCCCAACACTGCTCTAGGCACCAGGCACCAGGGGGATACAGTCCACCGGTGCAGCCCCTGGAGGACACGGGGTAGAACAGGGAGCTGTGTGCTGCACCCTGGGCAGTCACAGGAGGCCAGGAGCTCCGGAGGGGGGTCTGAGCGAACACCTGAAGGAGGCAAGGACACCCACCTGCAGGCACTTGGATGGGAGGCCACCCGAGCAGAGGGTGTGAGGGAGAATGCTAAGGTGGCTGCCAGCACCAGATCAAGGTGAACGCAGGGCCAGGACTGGGGTTGGAGGAGGCCTGCTGTTTCCCCAGGGAGCAACTTGGTAATGAGAGCTTGGGGGGAGGCTCCAGTGTGTGACCCTGGATTGGTCACCTCACCTCTCCAGCCTGAGGTTCCTCATCCGTAAATGGCAGGAAGGAGCCCACGGGGAGGATGATGGCAATGATGATGGCCTGTCCCATGTTGTTGCAAGGCCTAAATCTAGATGTGAGCATGCTTAATATGCGGGAGGGCTGCTGTCCCCTCATGTCCCTCCCCACCTCCAAACAGTATTATGTCACTGTGTGTGACTGCTTTTCAGCTACTGACCAGTAGTGAGCAGCAGAGGCGGGTGTTTCTCCAGGGTTCTTGACCTTGGCTTTGCTTTGTGGGTGGAACCCCTGGCTGTGCTTTGCACCTGGAGACGACTTGCATGGACCGCTGCCCCTTCCCTGGGGAACCAGGTTCTCTGTGGCCTAAGCTGCTCTTGGGTAAATGCTGGGCGCTTGGAAATTGGGGTGGTGTGTGTCCATTCTGACCTCCAGTGCTGGCTGCACCCCTCCGGGCTGGGTCTGGCTGGGTTCCCTTCCCTGAGCAGCAGAGTCTGGTCCTAGAGGAAGAGGATGGGAGCCCCGCTCCTCTGGCCCTGGAGGCAGCTTCACATTCAGTTCCGGTCAGCAAATATTGACTGAGGACTGCTCTGTGCCAGGCCTCGGGGAGGCCCCTGGGTTCTGGAGGGGAGCCACATGCAGGCTGTGCCCTCTGTGAGTCCTTGTCCAAGATGTTGGTTCTGATCTGTTCTGGGTTGGTCCCAGCGGCTGCCATGATAGCCTCCTGCCCAGGCCAGGGTCATGTGGCTGTGGAGGGCCATGGGGCAGCTTAGAACAGGCCTTTGCAGGGGTGCAGGGCCCTGGCTGTGACCCTGGCCTGAGGAGTGGGCCATGTGAATCTAGACACCTCGACCTCATGGCTTGGTGCCCCTGGGCCTGGCAGAGGTTTCCCCTTTGGGGACAGATGCCTGGGCCCAGGGAAGAAGGCCTGTCCCGGATGTAGGACTTCTGAATGTTGGTCCCCAGCCAGCAGGTGGGCCCTCCCTCACCCACAGGTTCCTGGGGCCACCCACATCCCTGGCCCTGGCTTCCGGGTCCTGGGGGTCAGTCCTTGGCAGTGACTCAGCCGTGGGCCTTCTGAGTAAAAATAACAAAGTCAGAATGGACTTCAGCTGGGTCCCCTGCTGCCCACCAGGTGGAATCTGCTGTCCTTGGGGCTGACCTGACCTGCCTGCAGTGATACCTGATCAGTGGGTTCTGCCCCCGCCGCAGACCCTGCGGCCGCCTGGACTTCTGACTCTCCTGCGGCGGCCTCAGGGGTGTCTCCGCTCACCTGTGCTGTGTGTTAATAAGATTGTTATTATTTTGGTCTTTTTTCCAAAAAAGATGAGAGTCCCTGTTGGATGGAATTTGGTGCCGTGCAAAGCCGAGGGATGGTGAAGTCAGGGGGAGCTCTTCCACAAGAAATCCACGCTCGGATTCTGGGATTTGGGAAACAGAATTGGCAGAGTTTTCTTTTTTTTTTTTTTCCTTCCCAGGCACTCTGTATTATTAAGACACTCTGTCTTATAAGGGATGTTGGATAATTAATCCTGTGGCGAGGCAGCAGCAACAAGCGTTCGAATATATTTAAATAATGAGGAAGTTCTTTAATGTGGACCCGTAAAATAATTGTGAGCTGGTAGCACGAGAAAGAGAGGATCTGTATTTATTGAAATGGACTTTTCCCCTTTGGAAGATGGGGTTTTCTTTTGTGTATACACACTCGCACACACAGCCACACACACACACAGCACCAGCCAGAACCCCGCCAAGTCCTCTCTCCCTTTTCGGTGGAAAAGAATCAATTATGCCTTGTGGTCGATTTCCAAAAACCACTTTTGATTGTGTGATTTTGTTTCACTGGAGAGCGCTCCCGTCAACCCCTTAGCGACCAGACAGGGGGAAAGGCCCTCACCAAATATCTGGGCGAGACTCTCAGCCATTGAGAATATTGACAGCAATCAGAAATTCCGCGGCTGTGGAAACTTCGCCTCTAATTGAACTGGGAAAGGTAAACCCAGATTCAGGGCTCTGCACGCTATAATTGCAATAATTTAATTTAGCTATTTAACCTGTAATTCAGTGGTATTTATTAAGGAGCATGGGAGAAAATGAGGCCATTAGGAGCCAGAGATGAACACATTGAAATGAAAATGAACACTTCTAACTGCCAGTTGACCTTCGGTTTGTAGCAGTTTTTATTAGGCTGGTCACGGTAATTACCAGGACGTGAATCAGGGAGGAAAAGTGAATAATTCAGTAATGAACATTTTTATTCATTATCTCACATTTTCAGGAAGCACACAAGTATCGCAAAAGTATCAGTGATGCTCTGTTTGTTTTTTAAAAGATGATTGTTTGTGGACAGCGGACCTGTGCACAGCCTCATTCTGTGGTTTGGGAGGCAGAGGGTGGCGCATGGCACGTCGTCGGGGCGGGTGTGCTTTCGTGCACCCAGGGAGACGGCATCTGGGTCAGCCTGGGAGGAACGAGGAGAGTGAGCACCCTGATGGCCTCCACTGGGCAAGGTTTTCCCCAAATGACTGATGCCTGGAAATTTTTTTCTTGATGTGCTGGCCAAGGGTGGGGGCAGCAGGTGCCCTCAGGATGTTAGGGTAGCCCCAATGTGCCCCAAGGTGGCTGTGCTGGGAACACGGGGCGAGAGCTTTTGTCCCCTTTGACCTGGGAATTCTGTTCCCAGGGTGCCAGGAACACTAACTAGAGAGATGCATAAAAATATGCGCCCACCACAGTGTCCTTAGGAGAGTGGAAAACTAGAAGCCAGTAGATTCCCGCAGGAAGAGAATGTGAAATGGAGCACATGCCTGTCATGGGAGGGAACATTACACAGCAGGGAAAAAGAATGGTGCCGCCGCTTTTCTAGAGATGCGGGAGGTGTCAGCAGAGAAGAGCACAAACCAAACTGTGTACAGTCTGAGTGCGCCGGTCTGAATCCAGAGGAGAGGGACTGGAAGGGAACATTGACATTTTCGCAGACATTACGTTGGTGGTTTGTATCTTCCTCTGAATCCTCATCTGTATCTTTTAAGTTTTCTGCAAGAAGGAAGTGGTCCTTGAAAATCAGAAAGCACAGTGACATTGACCTTTTGTGGTGACTTTTGCCGATGGGAGAGAGGTTCCCAGTGGGGCGCACTTATTGCACCGGCAGCCTCTGCCAAGCCCAGGTTTCATCAGCTCCTTCCTCTTCCCAGAAAACCATTCAGCCTTAGATGTAACAGGGGGATACGCTCTAAAGACACCCCTGTCAGCAGGCTGTGATGGATGGCTTCTCAGCACTGCTAAGCACCCCTGTGCATTGGGAGGTATCCTCTGTTTATTGGTATTATTTCCATACCCTGCTGGGAGCTCCATATGGGGAGTCAGCCTCCTCTCCTGGGCCTGGGGTGCATGTCCAGGAGTGGGGACACTTGCTGAGGATGGCCCCCCACACCCGCTGTTGAATTGGTGGCCCTGGTTTCTGAGCCTCCTCCACTCCGGCTGTCCACCCGTCTGTGGTTCTGGTCATTTCCATTCAGATAGAGACGTTAGGAATAATCATATTCTATTCATGCAGCTAGGGAGAGCGGGAGTGGGGCGCGTATCTTGGTGTTGTCAGAAGAACCTCATTAGATACGCAGATAATTCTCCCCACTCCCCCCCAGCGAGGTCTTCATTTCCTCCCTGGAGAGCCCCTTGCCACCCTCTGACACCCAGAGGGGCTGGAGGCTTGCTTTGCGGGGGAAAAAAAAATATTACTCT
>PVHX01021549.1:0-29501 GCA_004024805.1 Geosciurus inauris
AAAAAAAAAAAAAAAAAAAAAAAAAGAAAGAGCAGCTAGAGCTAGCCAGGCAAAGAGGTAGATAGGATATTATAAGTTAAAAGCAGGAGCAAGGGTATGAATATGGTAGGGAATAGAAATCATTGTGTGAACCAATAGCAACTAAGAGTGACCCCAATCTACAGTGTAAAAAGACATAGTCACAGAGGACTTTGGCCACCAAGGGAACCTCATCTCTATCTTATTTAGGACAAAGAGCAATTATTGAAGGATTTTTAAAGTAGAGGACCAACACAGTCAGATCTGTATTTCAGGACTAGGGCCCTGGAAGCAAGGTAGAAATTGGGCTGAAGAGTGCACAGGAGAGCAAGGGAACCAGAGTTGTGTGACCCCATTCACCCTGCCTCTGCAGAAGTGCAGGTGAGTGAAGATGAAAAGAGATCATTGGCTTTAGCACTTGGGAGTTCTATATGGTTAGTTTTAAATCAGGCCCAGAGTGCTTATATTTTGCATTTTCTGTAAAGGGCCAAAGAAGCTCTGGGGAAAAAAAAGTTAAAAATATAAATGTCAAAGAGATCATGAATGAAGAGTCATATATTTGCTCCACTAACCCTCAACTCTAAACTTTAGTGTACAATAAAATGGTTGTTAGATGTGTTCACCTATGAACTTGACTTCTGGGTAACATATTCTGGCTAAAGAGCATGACCCCAAGGTCCTCTAGTTCTCATTTGTCTGACTGGAGAGATGGGCACCCATGTATGAGTGTCCTGTCTCTCTCCTCAGGTTGCTTCCACCCACTGTTAGGAGCATCTTGTCTTAATCCCCGCTTGGGCACTGACCACCCTCCTGCCTGATGACTATTGTATGCTAGAAACTTCGTAGAGTAGAGGCTCAATCACCTTCTATAGTCAAGGTAGGCAATGAGCCTAAAGCAACTAAACCCGTCAATTCAGTGCATACTGACAGATCCTGCTTTCACTTTCACCTTGGGGAGAAACACTATCCCAGACCTCAAGGGGTTCACAGTCAAGACTGAAGTACCTAATTAACTATAAAAGAAAAACAAGAGGTGGCAATTGGTCAATGTAAATCACAATCAAAGCATCTTGGGAGTACTTTGTTCTAACTGGGGTGTGGTTCATTGACACCTCATAAGGGAAGTGGCACTTAAACTGAATGTTGAGGATTCTATAGAATTCATGTAGTTAGAAAGCACAGAGGAAAAGTATGCTAGACTAACAAAGGACCAGACAGAAAGGCACAACATAGCAAATTGATTTAGGAAACAAAGAGGTATAGCCAACAGTGGAAGATTTTGAAAAGGAAAGACATGGTCAAATCTCCGTTCTCCTTCCAAAGAAGAGTAGCTTAGGGTGAGAGGGAAATGACTGGAGGGCTGCTAAAACTGCTTCCAAAGACCACCTGGGGAAGAGATGGCAGGCATTGGGTAACCTTTTCTTGGGCACCTGCTAGGATCAACCTAACTGGTTGGTGATAGTTTGGCAGACATGTCATTCTCCTCTGGAGTTCACACGGGAAAAGGAGAGTGGTTGTAGAATTGATAGCCCATTGCGATCCCATGAAGGATAAAATAACATACACTTGAGGGTCTTAAGCAAGGGTTTTCACCCACTTTCGCCAGGCCCCCATGCTCCCCTTTGCTTTTCCAAGTATAATTTATAGACATGTTTTTCTCAGCTTGGGAAGAGGTCTCAGAATTAGCTTAAACATCATAAAGTAGCTGAATGGAATAAACACACTTAATAGGCTGAATAATAGTCAATTAACTATTTCTTGATGCTGGAAAATTAAAAAAATACTTGACATTATATCACTTCATTTATTAATTATCCATTTGCATCTCTAACAGAAAAAATTTAAATATATAACCATAAACCATTATTGCCTCTAACAGAATTCATAATGACTCCTGAATACCATCTTGTTGGAGTTCACATTTCCCCAATTGTCTCAAAACTATCTTTAAACAGTAAGTTTGTTTGAATCAGAATCAAATACACAGATGAATGGATAAAGAAAATGTGGTATATATGCACAATGGAATATTACTCAGCCATAAATAAGAATGAAATTATGACATTTGCCAGTAAATGGATGGAACCAGAGACTATCATGCTAAATAAGCCAATCCCAAAAAATCCAAAGGCCGAATATTCTCTCTGATATGTGGATGCTGACAAACAATAAGGGAGTAGGGAGAGAAGAATAAAAGTTCATTGGATTAGATAATGGGGAATGAAGGGAATGGGGTTGGGAATAGGAAAGACAGTAGAATGAATCAGACGTAACTTTCCTATGTTTATATATGAATACACAACCAGTATAACTCCACATCATGTACAACCACAGAATGGGATCCTACTTAGAATAAGTTACACTCCATGGACGTATAATATGTCCAAATATACTCTACTATCATGTATATTTAAAAAGAACAACAACAAAAAAGAATCAAATTAAACATTGAATATGCCTGGTATTTTCTCCCATATATCCTATAAACTGATAAGTGGATCCAAAGGCTTGAATCAATTGAAATTCAAACTTTTTGTAAGAACATTTCATAGGCAGTGCTGTGCTATATCAAAGGAAGAGGTATACCATGTCCAGTTGTCCTATTTCTAGTGATTTTAAGGTGAACCATTGGATTCAGATGTTTCATTCTCACCTACCCATAATCAGCTTCCCATCAACATTGCCTTATTTTCATAACTGTTGGTGATAGTTGCTTAGATGTTGTAGGCTTTTATACTGAAGAGTACAGAGCCAAGCGAAGGCCAGAGACCTGTGTACAGCACAGGTCCTAAAGTCACTGTAAACCTCTGAATTAACATACACCTCTTATCTTCTGATTTGCACAAGACAATACATTTATTTTACTCTTTAAAGCTGCTTGAATTGAGTTTTTTGGTTCCCGTGGCTACACTGGATGGGCTTTACACTCGGTGCTAGGGACTAGTTCTCTATTGAAAGTTAATCCCCGAGGTCATATGTTAATGATATTTGAAAGGTGAGGCCTTTGGAACTGGATCCTGAGGGCTCTGCTCACATGAATGATTCAACAGATCAATAGATTAATGGATTAATGGGTTATTGTTAGGAATAGCTCTGTTGTCAAAACTATTATCTCTGGCTCACTCATCATGTGATGCCCTGCACAGTCTCAGGACTGTAGAGTCCCCACCAGCAAGAGGGCCCTTCCCAGTTGCAGCACCTCAACCTTCTGCCTTTGAGATGGGCCCAACCTGAGCATCCACACCCCTACAGGATAGAAGCAGTGGGTAGCCAGAGGGCAGCTCTTCTGTGTGTCAGGGAATAGAATTGGAGTGAAAGGCCTTCAGTCTTGGAGTTGGGCAGTCCCCAAGGTGCCTGGCAATTGCCCTTCTGTTATCATGGGGCATGGTCCTTACCTGTTAGCCAAGACATTATTACCTGATACTTTTGGCCAACATGGCATCCAACAGCAGTACTTACAGGTAGATTTTCTAGAGGTTAATTGCTTAAAGTCATTACACATTTTCATTTGTTACATTTGGCTGTGATTTATTATTACAGTTTAATTCCTAACATGTGTTTTAAATCTGAAATGCTTTGAGGTCTTTTTCACTTATTGATCCTTTACTTCTCATTCACAGTTTCAAATTAAGAACCGTGTAGTTTGTGTATTTTTTTCTCTGCTTTTGTGTTTGTGGAAGAATTTTCTAGCAGGACCATTTTCTAGCTCTCACTCTTTCTTCAGAGTTGGAATTTTGACCAGGAGACGTGTCAGATGTGTTTTTGTTGGTCACAGGGTCCATGCCAGTCCACTGCAAGAAACATCTACAGGCACAGCTGGATGCAGAGGTTCAAACAATGTCATTAAGACACATGATCACGCTTTCCACTTCGTTACTTTCTTTTGTTTTGCCCATTCTGGGGTTGAGTTCCACTTTGGGTGATGTCAAGAAAACAGCAACTACACATTTACATCCCCCAAGAGGATTTACAGCTCCAAGTTCAGTGGAAATGTGGGACTCTTCCTTATAGTTCCAACAAGATTCCTGGGCCTAAATTGAATCATGTGCCCACCCTGAACCAATCCTCAATGTGCTGTATAGACTGAAGCCTGAGAGACACCTCTGGATCTTTGTGGGGTTACTTCTACCCAAACCACATGGACAGAGTGGGGAGGTGCACTCAGTCCTCAAGGAAGATGGGATTTTTCTATCAGAAGAAGACAGAAGGAATGCTACATAAGCAAAATCAAGCATTTTCATTCCAGGGCTTTTCAAGCTAAAATAATTAGGCAAAACCATGTTCTGCTTCAGAGGAATCAAATCTTTGCAACTCAAGTTGAGTCTTATCAGAATGTGACATTTTAAAACACATTTGTGAGCTGGGTGTGGTGGTGCCCACCTGTAATCCCAGTAATTTAGGAGGCTGAGGTAGTAAGATCACCAATTTGAGGCCAACTTCAGCAACTTAGTGAGATCCCTGTCTCAAAATAAAAAACCAAAAAGGGCTGGGGATGTACTCAGTAGTAAAGCACCCCTGGGTTCAAGCCCCAGTATCAAGAATAAACAAACAATGCCCTGTCCAAAAAAAAACCACACACACACACACACACTTGTGGAAAAACAACTGTAGAACATGCTATGAAAATAAAGAGAGTATTCTACTAGCTTTTAGGGGTTTTAAAACCAAGGGTTTTCAGTTACTTGATTTTACTGCATATTGTTCACTGCATGTCCTGCTGGGTTTAGAAATTATGGTTATATTGAAGCAGATGATTTGGTGGGGAAGACATAGCAGAAGCAAAACAACTGAAAGCAAATTAGCGAAACACTTAACATCACAAATCATTCGGGAATGTGAGGCCATAATGGATACAGGATTGGTGCCTGGCAAAAGGCACTGTTTTAGTTTCACACTGTTAAAGTGAGTTGAAAGATAAGAGCACAGAAGGGAAATTCTCCCTCCATATTCCATTGGCCAAATCAAGTTTTATGGTGTTATGGTTTAGATATGAAGTGTCCCCCCAAAACTCCTGTGTTAATTGAAGGAAGTTTTGGAAGTGAAATGATGATGAGAGCTGTGACCTAATCAGTCCATCCTAGTTTGAATGGACTAACCGGGTGGTAACTGTGGATGGGGCCTGGCTGGCGGCGGTGGGTCACTGAGAGCATGCCGTGGAAGGGTTCATCTTCCCTGCAACACCTTTCCTTCTCTGTGTTTTCTGGTTGCCACGAGTGAATCAGCGCTGCTCCTCCACACCTTTCCACTAGGATGTTCTGCCTCATTGTGGGCCCAGAGCAAGGCAGCCAGCCAATCATGGTCTGAACCTCTGAAACTATGAGCCAAACTAAACTTTTCCTCCTCTAAGTTGTCCTGGTTGGGTATTTTTGTCACAGCAATGAAAAGCTGACTAACACCCAGGGGCAAGTCCAGAATTACTGTGTCTAAAGCCTTGACAAGAGTGTGGAGGAGGCTTATGACAATGAACACATATTAAAATCGACCTCAGTCTGTTAGCTCTATCACTTATTAGCCTGATGCTGTTGGATTAGTTAAGCCCCCATTTGTTTGCTCTGGGGACTCATTTACCTGTTTATAGGTGAGGGTTGTGCAGCATGTGGCACAGTGCTAACATTATTTTATTATTAATCTGAGGTATCATAGAGACAGGCATGGTGGCATGTGTGGTAGGCAAGGGCCCACACTGAGGGGACAGCAGGACAGGGATGGGCAAGTTAAACAGGCACAGGAGAAGAGGTGGTGGTCAGGGAGACAGGTAAGGGTTTATGGTGGTGGGAAGACAAGGGCACCTTAGACCCAATGCTCATGAACACTGGACAGTGGAAGAATGAAGGGGTGAATGGTGACAGCTCATGCCTTCTCTCAAACAACCCTGGGAAAGCAGCTGGTCTGAGGATAGCTGTGGCTTTATCTTCTCACCCCAGGACAGCCCCCAGGAGAGGCCGACTTTGTTCCTGGACACCACACCTGCCAGACCTCACCCTTTTGCTTCTTGCACATCCAGCCCATCACCTCTCCCCTCCCTGGTGCTACTCACATGCTGTCCCGTACTTCCCATTCTCAAAATCAGCACCCTCTTCCCACTGTCTGCAGCCCTTTCTGGAGCTCTCCATCCGCCATAATCTACCTCTCCTACACCCTCAACCCTTTGTTAAAATCTTCTGTCCACTTGACTGAATCTTGGTTCTTCCTCCCAGTCACAATTCTTTGTAGCTCTTCTAGAAGAAGGCGGTTTAATTCCTCAAATTCTGTTACCTCCAGTGGGGTTGTGGGGCTGTGTCTTTTGCTCTTCAAACCCTCCGTTTCTTCATCTCCTTGCAAAATCCCTGGTTAACCCTCTACCCCTCCTCCCTGCTACCATCAGTAACACCTTGGCCATCACTCTCCAGCCCCATAAGGACCCTGCTGCTCCCAGTTTTCCTTTACATCCAAGTCCTGCCACTATTCCACATCAGTAAACCAGGAATGGCAGGGGTCTCATCTGTGGTCTGAATTCTGGGCCTTTATGGCTGGGAGAGTAAGCTGGGGAAGTTGCAGAGACCCTGCTACAATTCACCTTGCCTGCTGAAGAATTGTCTGAGGGCTTATAAAAGATGAGTTGTTTTGAGAGAATTCTCTGTGCTCTGTAGTAGAGATTTTGCCACTTTATCCAACTATTTCAGTAAAACTGAAAAACAAAAACATGCATGACACAGGGTTGGAGACACAGTGGGCACAGCTGCCATTTTCAGTGTAGCTGAATTGCAATCATTGCAGCATGAAATTGTAAGTAAAGCACAGTCATCTTATTGAAACCAGCACCCTCATGGCAGATGCTTTCTTCTTTGGAGTGGGAGGTGTGGGCTAGTTCTTTCCACCTCATGGCAGGATGCAGCAGGAATGTGGAGCCCAAAGGGGAAGACAAGATCTGCTTGTGATAGCTATGTGCACACTGCGCAGTTAGCAGGAGCCATCAAAGGCAAGGATGATTTCCTGAAGTCTCAGGCCAGGTCCCTGCACCTTAGTCCAGCCCCTCTCATGGGGTAAAGGCTGCCTTCCAAACAGATTTAAGATGGAAACGGATGGTCCTGAAGCCTTCCGAAGGCCAGGGCCCTCCCCATGTCCTCTTTCCCTGCTGCCTCTGCACCTCTTACCTCCTCAACTCCACAAAGTCATCAAATTGCCCGAAAGTGTGAAGTACATGGGATCCTGAAGCTTCAGCAATATTTCTCTGTGAACCATCAAGACTCTTCATAAAGCCCCTCCAGAGAAGGATATCTCATGCTGTGAGGCAAAGAATGGGATGTAACCAATAAGGGATCTTTCCATTCAGCTTTTAAGTGTTTTCAGTGTGTAGGAGGTTTTTGTTTGTTTGTGTTGTTTGTTTTATTGGTACTAGGGATTGAATTCAGGGGTACTTGACCACTGAGCCACATCCCAGCCCTTCTTATATTTTATTTTGAGACAGGGTCTCACTAAGTTGCTTAGGTCCTTGTTGAGGCTGGTTTTGAACCCATGATCCTCCTGCCTCAGCCTCTTGAGTTGCTGGGATTACAGGCATGTGCCACCACACCCAACTAAGAACTGGACATTTTAGTGACCTCAATAAATAAGCCAAGGGCTGTGGACATGAGGGCAAAATGCACTGAGCCCACACACTGGCTAAGGACTGCTACAGCAGTCTGGAAGAATCACCTCATAAATAGGGGACCTTCCCAGAGCCCAACACGTAGACAGTGCCTCTGAGATCCCAGCATTAGGTAAAGTCTGAGGAGAAGATTCAGCCCAAGCATCCGGACTATTAGAATTGTCTCTCTGGAATAACTTGTAATGCTCATAGCACGGTAAGACAACTATGATTGGCAACAATTAACTGAATATTTCAAAATAAATAGTAAAGAAGATTTTGAATGTTCTTAACACAAAGCAATGATAAATGTCTTGGGTTATAGAGAGGCCAGTTAACCTGATAAGATAATTACACATTGTACATAGGTTTTGAAGTGTCACACTGTGACCCATAAATAAGTAATTACCATGTGATTGACTATATACATATATTATCTCTCTGGCATCAGGAGGGCAGCAAGCAGTTCCATTCCTGTGGGTCATCAACCCCCTCTTCCCAAAAGGTGTTTTCTGTGTGGTAGAAAGTGGCTTAGGACAGAAACATCAGCCCATAAAAGTCTGGAAGAGAAACAGCAAAGAGCATCGGAGATATGGGAGAGCAGGCTTGTGCAGGAACCAACAGAGCATGAGGCTCCTGGAGAGGCATGAGGGCAGGGGGACAGGGAGGGTAGATCAGAGAAGGGGTGAACAGTGACACTTCAAGCAGGGGCTCTTGGTGACAGGAAAGGAGGTCAAGGACGTTACCCACAGCTCCCTGTGATTTCAGAGGCTCCTGGTACTACTTGAAGCACATTTTTGGACACAGTAATCCTCCCACTCCTTCTTTTCTTCCCTTGAGCATACTTTTATGTTAAATAAAGTTGATTATTAAAATTTACCTAGAATACATTAAGTGTTAGGCATGATGCTAAATTTGTAACATTCATTTTTTCACTTAAGTCTCATAACAGCTCTATTAGGTAGGATCTATTATTGTGTGGTAAAAATGTGGAATAATCCGAGGTTTAAGAAATTTAGAAACTTGCTCAAGGATACACAACTCAGAAGTGGTAGAGCTAAGATATCAACCCATTGGTCTGACTCTAGAGCCTGTGCTTTTAAATGCCACTCTTCCCTAGGGTTCCAAAGTGAAAAGACTCCACCTTTGGCTTTGAGTTAGTGGATGGTGGCTCAGGGACCCTGCAGAATTCCAGCAGGAGAGGACCCCCATGGACGATTCCTTGCAAAACAGGCCACTCTTCAATCTGTCCCCAGTGACTGGCCTCTAATTCCTGGCACTAATCCTGCTTTAGAAAATCTTGAACTCCATGAGAGATCAAAGGCAAAGTCAGGGCTCCTGCCTGCCAATCCATTCCTACTTGCTCCTTTATGTGGCCCAGGCCTCCAGGGAGGCAGTGACCACAAGACAAGGAGACACTCTCAGCTCTGCCTTCAGAGAAAGCATACACAGGCATCTGTTGGCTATGGAAATTGGGCAATTTTTCACTTAAAATCATCTGAAAACAAACTTCAGTGTCTTCAAAATTATATATTCACAGAACATTTTTAGACTCTAGAATAGGATTAGATGGTAATGATTTAATTGATGGTTAAGTGTGTAGATAAAATGAATGTGCTGAATCCTTTCCGTAATTATCTCTCCAAGGAGCCCTGGCAGCTGTAATTACTGTCTGAGGCCAAAATTACAAGCCAGCTGTAGTTTTAACCAAAATGTGTTGCATCCCCTACTGGATCTGTAAGGAAAAGTTGGCCACCAGGGGGACAGGGAACCCTGAGGACATGTCAAAGAACGAGCAAAGACCTTAAAGAGGTTCGTTTTCCAGACCTTGGGAGTACGTTCTTGCAGAGTTGCTCTGCATTCTCACCCCTCACTGTCATTGCACACTACTCTTCTCTCTTTCCCTGGCCACTGAAATCCTTCCTCTTCCCCTTCCTTTACCAGGAATGTTTCTCAGACCAGTCAGCTCACACTGATCTCATACGTTGGGGGCCAGGCAGCAGGTTGAATAAAGGGGAGCACTCTTCAACCTCAACTCAGGGATGATGATGGAGCTGCCATGGGCCTGGAGGCAGTCTGTTGATATCACTGTAATTCAGTCTATACCCTCTTGGTGGCCAATAGATGAAATTAGATTATGCATTTACTTCTGGTTACAACGAACAGGAGTGCTGCCTCCATTGATCCAGTGAGTTTAATCATGACTAAGTTCTTTGAAGAAGATATTCAGCTTCTCCTGGATAGCTATGCAAAATGCACGCGTTCATTCAATTCACATTTTAGAATTATGCTCCTTCTATGTACCAGGTACTATGTGAAGGATTAGATATACATTGATGAGTAAAGCAGATTTGGCTTTTGCAACATTGGATTGTGGCTCTTGGATTATCCTTGATTTGAAACCTGCCAACTGCCCTGTCTATCAGGATCTACATCTAGAAATAAGGTAGTTGGGTAGAAGAGGGTTTTTGATTAAGTGAGCATGCTGCAGGAGAAGAGAGCACTTGAGTTGCTGATTTCAGCTGAGCTGGCTACAGACACTAACCTTGGCTCTAGAGAAGAGGGTCCCTCTTTGCTCTGCAGCCTCCTTGACGCATTTAGAATTCTTGAGATGCCTACCATACTCATAGGCTATGTACCTCTGTGATTCATTCCTTCTATCCCCCAAAATATGGATCCTATGTCCCATCTTTGCTGTGCAGAACTTTTGCTAGGTATGAATAGGATAGAACACAGTTCCAGTTAACACTTACCATAACTATTATTAAACAAACTGTTTCCTTAGCAATGGGGGAATGAAGAAATCAGCATATCCCCATTGTATCTCCAGTGCCTGGTATCTTCTCAGATAATTTATTTTATAAATGAAAACAAGTCTTAAAATACTAGGGAGGAAGAAGGCAGATGTGACTGACTAGAGGGAGGTCAAATACCTCTAACTTAATTCTAGGGGAAAGGTGCTCATTTCCAAGGGTTTTTGTCATGTGAAGGTGTTGGGCAGTGGAATTATGAAAATCTGCAAAATGAGCAAATTTCCAGCTTCCACAGGGAGTACACTAGAATTCACTCATTCCCATTCATGTTCTCTCTCTCTCTCTCTTTTCATCATTCTACTGTGTCCTCTTGGAAGGAAGGCAGTATATATTTTTATTGCACCGTTTATTTATTTCTTAGTGTCTGAACATTGCAAGGTACTCAGGGGCCCTAAAAGTTTATTGAATGAACACATCCATGAAATCCATCAGCCCTGAGCACCACCTGCAGTGATGTCAATGGCCAGAGGAGGGCAGCAAAGGGTAGCGGAGCTGACAGCTGAAGCCCAGGAAAGGACCATTTGCTCTTTGAGAGACAGATGCTTGGTGTTGAGGTAAGGGTCCTATTACCCATATAAATATTTGAGGACTGAAGAAAATTGCTGACAGGAGTCCAGTGAATCTCAATGTCAAAAAAGAAGGAGGCCAATTTGGGTGGAAGCTTGAGAAGCCCGTGGATAGTGCTGGGGTAAAAGTGTGGGGAGAGAAGCTGAGGCTGAAGTTTCCATGTCTGGTGGGTTAGAGTAATGTTGGCAGCAAAGTCTTGTGTTGAATACCTCTGGGAGCTCCTGGGACAGTGTCCCTGGGAAATTGACTCTCTGATTCTGAAAATGGAAAGTGTCCTGAAAGTTGAGGCTGACATCACCAAATTCATCCTGGCTTGGGCTTAGGAACAGCTGGAGGAGAGAGCCAAGACTAGCTTAGAGATGTGTGTAGGAGGATGTTCACAGGTGTGGGAGATGGCAGAATTTTGGGAGAGCTTTCGAAGCCATTTTCACTGCAGGGTAGTGTTGACAGCATGTGCAGAGGTGTGACAGGCAGCAGTGGGGAGGAGGCCATCAGGGAACTGCCAAGATTAGCTCTTATCTGGATTAGCTTTCATTGAGAGCTCCTGGTCTGGCAAGCATTGGGAATCAGACTTGATCTGGTACTCTGTGGTGCCTCTGCTGGCTTGAACCCTTTGAAATTGGCTCAAAAATGGGTTGATTCTAGGAAGGTAGATGATGAAGTCTTGGGTTATGGGGGAAAAATTGGCTGGATAGGGGAAGAGTCAGATCTGGAAGGATGGGCAAGTATTTCTAGGGAAGCAGGTGGAGAATGAGGTTTTTCATCAGGAAAAGATCCAGAATTGGACCTGTTTGGCCTACATTACTTCAAAAACTGGCAAACTTCTGGTAATGACAGAGAAATAGGAAAGTCTGTTGGGGACTCAAAGAAGTTTTTCCTCCTAATTGAGAGCTACAAGCAGTACATTTTCCTCTGAATGTTTTCATGTCTGGACTCAGTGCCTAGAACTGCATCCATGTAGCAGTTGACATGATGATGAATCAAAAGGAAGGATAGCCAGCAGCCTGGGAAGAGATGATGCTCTGACACCGTCATTAACCACCAAATCTGCAATCTCTCAAGTTTTACCCTATCACTAGACTATCTGGCCAGATGATATAATTTCTCATTGTTTAGTTGAGTTTGTGTCTTTGCATCAGAAGTATTCCAACAAATATATCTTGTAGCAAAGCAACTCAAGAACTCGACAGATACTTTGTATTTGACCAAAGAAGACTTTCAGGAAACATCTCCTCAGTGGGCTTCTATTCTCAATAAGATTTCTGTCTCTGCATTAATGCTATGATTTGCTTTAGGAGCATCATCTGTCTACCTGGATATTCCCTTAGGTGAGTCATTTCTGCTAAGTCCTACAATATGCTTCTCAAAGAGGTTTTTTTGTTGTTGTTGTTTTTGTTTTTAATCTCATGCACAATTCCAGGAAGGTACAGCACATTAATTTGTGTGCTTGTAAGTGGTCTCCTGACATGCTTGGGTATTAGTAATGCCAACAAGGCTGCAGACATTGCCATAGACATTTTGTTTGTTCTCTGTGCAGGATGCATAAGGACACCTATGGCCATGTACACCTCTCACACCTGGGCTTTCCATCTTATCATCTGTGAATCATTAGGCACTCCCTATCCTGCAACTCTATTTTCCACATCCCACTTAATGTCATTCACAGCAAGTGGTAGCATGGGTTATCTATTTGGTTGTGTTGTCTCCCTCTACTTCCTGGTATCAGTTCATAAATCTCGATGAAATTGGCTAATGAATCTCTAAACAACATAATTCCCCATGTCTTTGTAAGATGCTCTGCATTCTTGCTAGAAATGATTTCTTCTGGTATCTTAAGCCATGGTTCAGAACCCCTTTTTAAACATCAGCCTGATCTTTTAAGGCAACTACTGATTATCTTTGAGGTACTCCTCAGTTTTCCAGAGTTCCAAAGGGCAGTGGGAAGAAGTAATGAAAATTCCATCTGTATTCTCAAGTCCTTCAATTTCCTGTCCCCAAAAACACTGCCTCTGAAGACATATCCATGTTCACTCTGAGTGGATTGTCTGTCCACAAGAAACAATGACTGTGACCAATTTTAGCAGACTTAATCGTACCTTCTACAATACCAACACAGCACGTATCTACCCATTAGACCTTTTTGGTCCACATAGAGTCCACATAAAGACATGCCTCACAATGAAGCATCATCAATAATGATCTATTTTAGCTTCCCTAAAGCATCTTTCTTCACACTCAAGTGATTGGGGGTCTCTCCCTCATTTGTGCTTCTTTTCCAGAAATACTGGCTTCCTTCCAATGGCATGAATCTCATTTCCATTTGTATTATTTTATTTTGCTCAGTTTCATTTCTTTTCTATCTAGGGGATTGATACCACTTTAAAGTTTCATCTTCAGCACAGTTAAGACTGTAGAAAATGATGGAACAAATGGAGAGGCCAAAGACTGCCTTTATCATGTTTGCTTCTGGACACGCCCACAGCTACACCCGTTCTGGGGAGTCTTCAGGTTGCCAGAAACACAGGCTCAATCAAGGGTATTCAATACAAGTTTGGATTGTTTGTGGTAATTTATAATGAAAAATATTCATGGAACAATTATAGAAATGAATTCTCACAGAAGTCCCAAAGAAGAAACCATTATAGGGGTGGGTGCAGGAATTCTGTTTGGGGTCCAAGGTAGTTCCCAGAATCTCAGCTTCAGAACCTCTCTAGATTTTTTGATCTGGTGTCCACTATTAATAAGACTCACCTCTTTGTTCATCTGTTTTTCCCTCATCTTTTTATTAGTTGACTTCTTTATCATCTTCTTGGCAAATATTTCTTATCACTACAAACCTAGGATACTTGTAATGTGGCTTTCTCACCATCTATCAAGACCTCTACATTCCATCTTGAAAATCTTTTGATCTTTCAGTTTCTGGTTGTGTTGGTGCCTCATGTTCTTCACATTTCCAGGTTTGGTAATAGAATGTAATTGATTAACTCACCTTGGGGTATCAGGCCATGTCATCGGGCAGCCCACAGATTGGCTGCTGGGAGCATGTGCCCCTCTTGATCCAATTGCCTTTGACCAGAGATAAACACTTTACAAACCATGATGGTTAGAGGGTAGAGCTGTATATGCATGCAAAGGAGGCTGGGGCAAGCGCTACAAAAGACATGTTCCTGCCTGGGTCTCTCATCTGTTCTGTGTCCCATCCTGGTTCATTTTCCTGACTCCCATTTATTAACATCTGATCTCCAGCCTTGAAGTCTTGGTACTCCTGCTCTTCAGGCTTCAGCTCATGGCTTTACCTCTCAGCAGCCAGTCTGTCTTTTGAATTAATGTTGCTTGATTGCAACTGCTATGGTTTGGCCTGGGGTCTTCTCCCAAGTGTTTCCTGGGTAGCCTTAGTAGGTGTGACTTAGTGGTCTTGAGCACTGGTCACCTCCTTGGTTTCAGCACAGGTTGTTTGAGATTAGATATCTTCCTCTTTTCTATCGGTCTACCTAGGCTCCCACACTGACTCTCCTCATCTCTTTTTCATTGTTTCCTGAAGCAAAGAAAGGTTCTGGTTTCACAGCAGGTTTAAGTTCATATACTAGATTAAGGTTTTATCCTATCAGGAAATTAAGCAAATTGATTTACTTTCTTCTCTCCTCTGCTATGTGCATGCATGCATATTCTTATTGGCTTGTATAAGTCCAGTTTGTGTAATTTCTTTTATTCTCTCCTGGAACTTTATCCTATTAAGTTGTGGTTTTTTAAGGAACACGCTCCAGATGGCTTCATCCTCTGAACGTCTTGGGGTTTGTTTGATTGAAGCCAAAAGTAAAAGCAATTGTTTGCTTTCTGAGTGGTGAGAAGTGTTCACTTGCATCAGAGTTGGGCCTTTAGAACTTTAGAGAAAATGCTCAAAGACTGCCCACAGCTGGACTTGCTGGAAGTGAATGAAGGAGGGTCTGTGAATTAGACTTGGAAGGAATAAACTTAGCAGGAATATGCTTCTGTATTAGAGCTGATGCTGAAATCAGAGATGGCTGGAATAGAAGTGTGACATTCAAGCATCAGGGGCGGGATGTGGGAGATGCATGGCATGACAGGGAGTGGGGCTCTGGTCTAAGGGGTGCAGTTTCAAAGTGCAGAAGAGAGCATAGGGAAGAGGCTGGGTCATTCTAGATGAAAGTTGATGGAGGAATAGAGGAGGGCCTGGATGCTGCTGGAAGCCCCAGTAGGACCAAGGTGAGGAAAGAGGCCCTTTTTAAGGCTGAACTGGAATGGGAGAGGGTAGAGCTATTTCCAAGACACCACAGTGTGCAGTAAGTGTGCAGAGAAAGTCTGCATATCAGAAACTCTGGGGAGAGAAGGAAGATGATTGGCTGAGCCCTAGGTCTGGCAGTTGGGGGAAGATAGTATAGGGGCATTGCATAAATGTTGAGTCCTCTGCTCTTGTACTGAGAGCAGTGCAAGGTACTTCCTGATTCTGCCCATGGAGCCACATTCAGTTGTGTATGTTATGGAGGCAAGATGGTACCATGAGGGCTTGGGAAGGTTATGGGAAGGGCAGAGCATCCTGCCTACTCTGTAAGAAGGGCTGCCCTTTGTCTTTAGGTCAAAGCCCACATATCAGTTATCCCTCTCCTGTTGATGTTCTGGTTATGTCTCCTTGTGCCTCTCCCCAGACTTTGCTTTCTCTCCATCTCCTTGTTAGGAGGTCAGCCTTATATGTATGAGGTACTTTGCTAATGATGTTCCTTCCTCCACCCTCACCCTCCATCCTTACTCTAGGCCTTAGCAAGGAGACGCTACAAGGTGTAGAATCAACCTGCCTGAACTGAGGTCCCTTGTCTTCAGAGGGGGGTCACAGCTAAGGGGGGAGCCCTTTAACACTGATACACAGGCCATAGGGGAAAAACTGCAGCCTCCCTTAATCCAGAAAAAGCTTCTGTGGATAAAGTTCTGAGTTTCCTGACATACTACTTTTCCTTAAAGGCTTAAAATTCAGGCTGATTAGCCGTTCATCAGCAGATTAGAGGCATAGGCATTTTCATTGTAAAAGTCCATGGACCAACCTGCCATCATTTATGTGATCTTAGTCCCAGAAGATAACCTGGCTGTCAGCTAAGAAAAGGGTAGTACATAGGAGCACTATGTGAGTGCTTGTGTGTGCATGCATGTGTGTATATAGGTGTGTGTCTGTGTATAGGAGCAATCGTTAAAATCTCAGCAACATTGCTGTGAACTCAATATGTCTTTAAAAAATCTTTTAGAAGGTAATGTGTGAACATTGCATTTTGTCAAATTCCATTGCTTTTGGGTCCAACACAGAAACTCCTTAATCTCTCCTCTTTCCTTGTCAGCCTCAGAATCCCTCAACCCTTACCCTCTGCCCCTTGTCCCTTCTCTACCTTTTTCTGTAGCTCAGTAAACAGCAGGACTATCCATCTGTCAACTTAGAGATCTGGCTCTCATCCAAAACTCCTCCCTTTTCCTGCCCTCTCATTCAATTTTAGCTCATAAACCTTCACTAGAGCATTCTTCCCTGTCCAACTCCTCTACTTCTGCCCTCTTCAGGATCCAGTACAGCTCATCTCTACCACTGCAGCTGTCTCTGCCTCCAGCCTCAACCCCTCCTGCCCTCCTCCTCCAGATGGTCAGCATGATCCTTTTAAACCACCAAATTGAGCATGCTGCAGCTCCTCTTAAAATCATGCCAAAGCTCCCTCACAGCCCCAGTAGAAAGGCCAAACTCCTTCTCCCTCCCTTTTTGGCCTCATTTTTGTCCCCCAGGTTCCCTGTGTTTCAATCATCTGAACTCTTTGGTGTCCCAGGCACCAGCCCTCCTCTTTCACAACTTTGCGCCTTTGAACACACTCATCTTTATTCTTTTCCTTTTCTTCTTTGCACAATAGGAGGATTCTTACTCCTTCCAAGAGCCTGATCAAGTGGCACCAGCATGTGTCTCTGGTTACCACTCCCTCCCCATGGAGGGTTGGGAACTCTCATATGTGGTTCCATACAAATTTCAAAAACACCAATTATATAATTTATGATATCACACTGGAACAATTCACTGTCAGTCTCCCGCAGAAGCCTCCTTGAGGGCAAGTACTTAGTCTCCATCCCTGTGTGCAGAGCGCTCAGTGTAGTACCTGGCCTCCAGAGGGAGCCAAGGAGTCATGTGCAGTGGTCACATCAGGGTTTTTTGTTTTTTGTTTTCATAGCCTGACACACATTTTCAGTGAGAAATGCCTGTTTCCTTCTGTGTCTCTATACAAAATTTTTCTTTAATTATAAACACACAGTTGGTGTCTATGTGCTATTAAGCATCATAAGCTCAAAATATAAGGTTACATATTTATGGCAAAAGTAACTTAGTCATGTTCATGCAAATGTGGCAACACAAACTCAGGCATGTGGCATCCTATGCAGAGAAACTAAAACCAAGGGATAATATTGACTCCCGGCAAATATACTTGATGCAAAGCCTAGAATTTTGGTCTTTCAGAGAAAAACTAGAATGGATGGCCCTAAACGTATGCAGTTGATCATGATTCCACATCTCCCTCCTACTACTCCCATATTAATCAAAATTACAATGTCCTCTGTGAAGCTGAATATCCTTTACTTCAGTGTTTTTCATACTAAGAATAATGACCCATTATTAGATTCATGAAATTAATGATTGTGACCAGTATTTTTTTAAAAAATGAAATAAAATTTAAAAAACAAAGTACATTACACATATGTGCATTACCTCATGACACTTTGGTTTCGGTTTTATATGTGTGTGTGTGTATTGATATTAAATGTATTTCCTACTGTGAATCACAGGCATGAATATTTGAGGCATGTATAACTGGGAACTTGTATAACTGCTCCATGTATAACTGGGAACTTGTTGAAGTACTGTGCTAAGTTTACATTCTTGACACTAAAGTTTCTGTGAAGCATTGGTAATTCTAAAAACCAGAAAAATGAGAAACACTGAAATAGTCTAGAAAGTTATCCTTATTTGAGCTTTGCAATAGCACCATTGAAAATCAGCTACTAAAAAGCCTGGGTCCTGGGGTTATATTTTCCTAAGATTTTAATTGGCTAAAAAAAAGGAAATAAACATTTGAGCATCTTTCACTGCCAGATCCTGTGCTTGGTTCTTTTATAAATATCATTTAATCATCACAACAGGTATTTAAAACCAGGTACCCAATTTATGGAAGAGGAAACTGATCTTCAGAGACACTGGGTGATTTGTTCAAGTCAGCTGCTCTGAGTGGTGGAGTTGCCACGGATTGCCCTTCCTGTTAGATACTAGTGACAACAGTCAAGTTGGGGAAGCCCACCAGGAAGTTTAACTGGGTCGTGGCTTTCTCTCTGATTAAAGGATTTTGCTGTCCTCAATTTTTGGCTGCTTTGATGATAAGTAGCTCTTGCATTTATTTGTTTTACATATATTCAGCTTCCAAATTAAACTTGGCTTCAGGAATGAGTTCAGAAACAACAACAACAACAACAACACTGGCCACCTAAACAGTTAATTTAAGTCTTTATGTGTTTCCTTTAGTTTACTAAGAGCTAACTTAAATTTGTACATAGATGTGCATATGAACAGATTTTTAATAACCTAGAGTCATGTAGAAGTGCCATAGACTACCCAGTTTGTGGCCAGACTCAGCAAATTCTAGTTGCAAAATCCAAATGTAAATCCATGTCAATTCTACTGAAGATACTGTCTCCAATTTCTTCTTCCCTTAATGCCACCAAATTTTGCTCCCTGTGGCTGGCTGCTGCTCCTACACTTCTCTTCCAAACCTATTCTTGCTTCAGCTTCTTCAACCACATGGAAGAGAACTTATATAACAATCTCCTTCCTCACCTCAATAACTATTAAGTGAGGATGTCCCAACTCAGTAGCATAGAACCTTAAAAATCAAGGCCACCTAATGTTCTCTGTGCATAGAGGGGGTGGTGATGGTGGAGAGGGCTCAGTCCTTAACTTCCAAGCCTCCTTTTTTTCTAGGATGGGAACAAGTGAAGCCCAAATCTGGTCCAGATCTATTTCATTAATATTCCAACTTCTCATTATTCTGTCTTATGGAGTCTTCAGGTCTCTGCAGCTGATTTTCTAAATCAAGTTATACCAGTCTCTGTCTGCAACTGCTCAAGGACGTTCCTTTAATGTTTAGAGACCATCCACCTCTACAACACAGGGATCAGCTCTGTATTTCCACTGTTATTGCTATTATTAATTCTGTCCCTACTTTCTGCAATTGAGGAAGCCCGTACACAGCAGGACAGTCTCCTGGGCTCCCATGAATTCAAACACAATCTGTAAAGACAGCAAAGGAAGTTATATCCGTACTTGGGGGCTTTAGAGAATTACTGCTTGAAACAGTAAGAGGAACATCTTCGGGGCTGAGTAGTCCTCGAAGACTCCCATGTGATTCAAAAGTCCTTTTCTTTCCTATTATTCCCTCTCTTGCTTTCAAGCATCTCCTCTGGCAGCAGCAACTGGAGCTAAAAGTGATTTCTCTGTAACAAAAAGCAGCTTTCCCAAGGTCTTTGTTAATAGCTCTTTCAGCTCTATCCCTTCTGCTTCTCCAACATGCCCACTGACATACTTTGGGCACACTGTAGCTCCAACATGCCCTCTGACATGTTGGAGGAGCAGAAGGACTGGTGGTGCCCTGTAAGGATTCAAATTCTGCCCTAACTCAGTGAGATCAAAGACACTATCCCTGATTTCACTTCATTATCCTGAGAGTGTAGAGTTTCTCTCAGTTATGATTTCTTTCTCTGCAAGGATATCCTGGATCCTCATTCCTAATTTAAAATTTATTGATATATAAGTCCATATTTAGTGATATGTTGGTTTCATATTTGAAAAGCAATTAAAATGCCATAGTATTTGTAAGTGGCAGCATAAGAACCATTATCCCTGCTTCTGGAAGTAAGCATTCTGCAACTTTTAGGAATAGAAAATTTTAAATGCAAAGGAAAGATCAGATTTCATCTCCCCATCTACTTACTCAAGAATACAATGTTCATGTTGCAGGCTGGAGGTGGAGAGGCAGACCTACCTTCCTGGGCTATCTTCCATGCTTTGGGGCCCTGTGACACAATCTTCCAGTCAAGGAGTCTTGGTTGTCAACTCATCCCTGGATCTCATGTGCCAAAGAGAGCAGAATTCCCACTCTGTTCACTTCCACCACTGGGGTGACACAGCCTGCCTGGCTAGGATCCTACTTCAATCCTTAAATGAAGGGCTCTATAGTTACCTTCTCTAAAACCAGAAGCTTACCCTAATCATTGCCAGGTTCTTGGTTCCTTCACTGGGACACATGGCTACCACTGGAGAGCCCCACTTACTATTGCTGAGAAGCTTCCAGAACTAAGATGGTAACATCAAATGCTCTACTTTTGAGATCTTGTCTATGGATTCTGTGGGTCCCTCTGCAGCCAAGTCAACTCCTGTCTTCCCCTAATGGAGTAGGTGTTGCTATTCCAACTCAGTCTTATTTCTTGATGTGACCCTGACTCCAGGCAACAAGGAAGATGCCTTAGTCTTTTTGGGTTGCTGTAACAGAATACCTTAGACTGGGTAGTTTATTATAAACAACAGAAATTTATTGCTCACAGTTCTGGATGCTGGAATCCCAAGATCAGAGCATCAGTAGATTTGATGTTTGGTTAGGGCTAGCTCTAATGCCTCAAAGATAGTGCCTCCTTCCTGCATCCTCACATAGTAGGCCTCTTTTATAATCCCATTCATGAGAGTAGGGCCCTCATGGCCTATTTACCTCTCACATCTTAATACTACCACATTAGGGATTAGTTTCAACATGTGAATTTTAGGGGGACAGAAATGTTCAGACAATAGCAGTGACAGAAGGCAGATCAGGCCCAGTGAAAAGAACAAACAGATGTGGGTTTAAAATCTCCATGTCCTCTTCAGAGACTTCATTAAGCATTAATATCAGGAAGGAAAATCCAGAATGTTTACATTTTTAAATTTGTAGTCAGTCTTATTCCCCTTGGATGACATTTACTTTCTTGATTGGTTTTATGGCCTTTCTCTAGCAAACTGTCAATCTGAGCACTTACTATCAATATGGAAAGAATCTAAGCATATACCATCCAGATCCTCAGCTATGTAGGGAAAATCACCCTGATGTTTTCCATTTCATTCATAACTGCTTCTGTTTCTGATGATCTGAGCACAACTCACTATAGCATATCACATACCTAAAAGTTGAGATTACATTATGTAATTGCTTGATGATTTGTAGAGTTCCCCTGGCTTTTTAGGAAAAACTAATAGGAATAAAAGATAAAGTTGCTGAAATACTGTTAGAAAGTATAGATTTTCATTTTCATTTTTAAACAAGTGGACTGAAGGCCATCATGGGAGACACTGATGAGAAAGAGACAGGGAGGTGACCAATGTTCACTGCTAAGGATCTGTGCCTTTCAACCCAAGGGAGCAATCACACATGGAGAGCTTCCCACAGGCCCTTCAACCCTCCTAGGACTCAAGTTCCCCCTGGAAAGTAACATATAAATACAAAAGAAAAAAAATTTTCTTCATAACTACAAACAGTATTTGTATATCACTGGAAGCGGAGTGTCTCTGTTTTGGTCATGAATGTCTCAACACATGAGCTAACTAACCAAACATTAATCATTAGTTTCACTAGGAAAACTTTGCTGAGGGTCTCCTGCGTGCCACACATTTTGTTAGGTACTAGATGTATCACAGAGAAGAACACAGAACAATCGATCTCATGGCAGCTCTGGGAATAGTTTCCCTTCACTTTAAGGGAAGACCACATGTGGCAGGGTAGGTGTACATCTGTGTCCCCGATAAGATGTCTTCTGTTCTAAGCAACAGAAATCCCACCTAATGTTGCTCACACAACAAAGGGAATTTATGAGTTACATACTCATAAGGCCCAGAGGTTATACTACGTTCAGGAGAGGCTTGATTCAGCTGCTCAAGCATATGATTGAGGTTCTGGATTGTTATTCTCTCTCTATTTGGCCACCCATGGCATTGACTTCTCCCTAAGTCTGGCTCCTTATAGAGGTCCAGGGAAGCCACAGCTGCTCCTAGGGCATATAGTTTTTCTTATAGAAAGAGAAAGCATCTTTGTCTCAGTATTCACACCAAATATTTTATAATACTCTCTGGCAGAATTCACATTGTTAATTCCCAAAGTCACCTGTGCCACTCCTGGAGCCAAGGTTGGAACCAGACTCTAGGGAGTCATCAGTGAGAAATCAGGGCCACCAGAAAGGAGGCTGAATGTTGGAGTGGCAACCAGTAAATGTTCATGCTGTCAGGGTGCAAATAATCTCCTGTGTTTTTGTTCTTGGAGTGTGAGAACTAAAATCATGTACCCTAACACAGTTTACTGTCCACAAAGTAGACTCTACATTAATTTGACTTTGCCATTCCACTGTTACTATCTTCATTAATATAAATTTACTGTTCCCACAGAATCTTGCTGAGAAAAATAAAAGTTGCAAATAACATTTTCCTTCCTATGCTTTCCAAAATATCACCACTATTTCTTAGAAAGCCTCTATAGACAGTACATACCCCAAGGCTTTGAACGCCAGGGCTTGAAATCCTCACCTTGCTGTGTCTATCTAAACTACTACATCACAATCCTTCCCCCGATCCTAATCTAGCTTCCCTCACCCGATGCTGCACTGAAAGACTTGCCCTACACCAGACTTCAAAAGCAGTAAATCAGACCCTGCCTTTCCCCTTCTACTACCAAGGAAAGCAACCCATTCAGCTTTGTCCTATTTGCAGGTTGCCCGTGATGTGTGAGAGGAAGCATTTGACAGAATCATCAACTGAAAGATTCCTTTCCAGGAGCAGTGGTCTTCCTTGGTGTCCTCCACCAGGATGCTCCACCTTTGCCTCAGGGTCCCTCCCCAGGCAGGATACAGTCCTCCTCTCCCCAGATTACCAGTTGCAGGTGTGGTTCTTTGAGTGGAATAAACTATTCTTATTCATTTCATCTGTGGCAGAAGAACTGGCCCCTCCTGTCATGTCACAGTCACCTATGAATGCCATTCTTGGGGAAAGTTGAAGCTCAAGCCCGTTGTCATCTACCTTTCTATTTAATAACTATTCAAGTGTGGCCCTCCAGGGAAGAGACTTTTGCATCAAGGCCATTGTGAATGAGAGGAGAGTCAAGATGCAGTTGACTTTCCCTTCAAGCAAGAATGTTATTTTCCACCACATTGTCATTATCTTTTATACCTCTAGTGTTTACGTTGAGCACTCCCACGTTTTGTATGATTACTAATTCAATATCTATTCTACAGGCCTCTGAGAAAGTCACTGGTTTTGTATCACACCTGAAGATGAGAAAATACTTAGCATCCTTTCTTCTTTTTCTTTCTTTCTACAGAAAATTCAATACAAGAAAGAAGATTTGCTTGAAAAAGTCCTGAGTGGTCTTGGATTTGCTTCCAACCTCCACCAACTGGAAACAAAGACCCATTAACACTGATCGTGCCTGCTTGTCCAAACTGTGTCCTGGTCACTTACATCAACTGGCATAGATTCTATCAGGCCTGTTAAATATTTTCAGATTTAGAACACATAACACATTTTTATGTTCTTTTCAATCAATTTTGATTCAGTGACTCTACAAGTGTTTCTGGATACTGACTTGCTAAATTCCACCATCAAAAATAGTTTATCTTTTGGTAAAACACAAAAACTCAAGAATAAGTCCTTCATATCACATCCCCTGCCCCCAATTTCCCTTCATTTTTCTCTTTATCTTCACAGATGGGTAGAGCGAGGCATTACCTTCTGTAAAACAAGAATGCTTCCCTGGTGAGAACAGCTCACCTGAGGGATACTAGCACCTTTGTCATCCTCGACCAGTTCTCACTTGGGGTACAGTAGTCTGCTGGTTCAACCCTGGGACGCCGTGTGCTTCTCCTCTCTTATGAAAGGAGATACTGAAGCACTCTGGGACCTGGCCACCCATATCAGCTCAAGGGGGGGTTGTGTTTTACTATTTCTCAAATTATACTCACAATGCAGAGCCACTGTCATCAGATGGGAGTTCATGGGAACCTCTGCTCATGTGCTTCTAAATGGAGAAAGGTAGTCACAGCTTTTTTTTTTTTTTGGTACTGGGGATTGAACTCAGGGGCACTCGACCACTGAGCCACATCCCCAGCCCTATTTTGTGTCTTATGTAGAGACAGGGTCTCACTGAGTTGCTTAGCGCCTCGCCGTTGCTGAGGCTGGCTTTGAACTCGCGATTCTCCTGTCTCAGCCTCCCTAAGTGCTGGGATTACAGGCTTGAGCCACCGCGCCCGGCTCAAGTCACAGCTTTTATACCTGGCCTAGAACTGATTTCTACTTTGGATTCCACTGAATGGGAGAGTCTGGAACTTCAGGACTAAAGGAACCCAATTTGTTCCATTATGTACCTCATTTGTTTATTTTTTTATTCATTCACCAAATACTAATTCAATATCTATATAACAGGGATGGTATTTTTTATTGTCTATAAATCATGTTGTCTGATGCACTGACTCAATACCTTTATTTTTACAGGCTGAATTTAGATAACAGAAAGTAGACAATTGGCTAGTGCCAGTTAAACAAGAGTTTTAAAGCTTGTTAGGAGAAAAGACACTTCTAAGTTCTGAACATTTCCTTTACGTGTTGAAAACGAAACCTTGCAGTCCTGAACATAAATCATAGGTAGTAAGGAATCATGCTATGATAGAAAGGAAGAGGATGTAGAAAGCCTTTAAAGAAGAGATAGAGATGGGGAGAAGGAGAGATTCTGGCTTCCGCTCAGGCTTGAAACCCCAGGTTCAGATGGATTGACAGGGAGACTGAAGGCAAATGTGGCCCTGAGTCAGCATGGGCTAGAGAAACAAGGTAGAAAGTACCATGCATCTGTATAGGCCTGTAATGGCACCACGGTTCTCACATCTCTTGTGTCCTTCCTACTCACACCCTTCCTAGAGAAGTCATCTCATTTCCTGAATCTATTGTGAATTAACAACTTACCCAAAGGCTTAAGTTTCTCACTCTCTTAAAACTTCAAAACTGTTTGGGAGTAGTCACATTTTCTGTAGTCAACTTCCCTTGTTCTTCCAGGACCCTTCTTAAGAAGTCTACTCTCCAAACTTCTGCTGGAATGGGCACTATGTCACATTTCCATGACCCAATCTAGGCAATCAGATGCTTTCTCCTGGGAACCTTGAAGACTTCAGGTAGGCTCTGCTGAGCACTTGATAGACAATATCTAGAGATGGTTCAAAGGGGATGCTAGTGTAACTTCAAGACAAGTCTGGGTAATTGACATTTACTTTAGGCCTCAAGCTCTAATTTTACATATTAACCTATTTTTTCTCCTGTCCCAGATGTAGAACACCCATAAAAACTTCATTGAGCAACAAATATACCATTTATAGGAACTTTGAAATAAAAACTAGCCAGGCATGGTGGCGCACACTCAGAAGCCTGAAACAGGAGGATCACAAGTTCAAGACAAGCCTCAGCATCTTAGAGAGGCCCTTGGCAACTTTGAGAGACCCTATCTCAAAATAAAACATAGAAAGGACTGGCAATGTGGCTTAGTGGTAGAGCATACCTGCGTTCAGTGCCCAGTACCAAAAAAGAAACGAAAAAAAAAAGAAAGAAAAGAAAAAAATAATTACTATGTTCTCAGAATTTAAAAAAACTTGGGGCTTAATGGGTTAATGACACACTGAGGGTGATAAATGAGGACTCTGTTCAGGTCAGAGTATACTGTATCATAACTGCCCATTGTTGTGCAAGAAATCAAATAACAATGAGTAAAGACAGGCAGCAGACTCAGGAAGTCAGACAGATAGACTAGTCCAGAATCTTTTTAGCCTGACACACATATATGTATACAAAGGCTGGGTTTAAAGAGAGGAAGTGAGCCACACTTGAGCACACCTTAACTATGACTTTTGGAGTTAGAATCTTGCACTTCAATAAGAATAATGGTGCTGATCTTTACTACATATATGATTGGACACCCTTTCTTCATTCTCTGAGAAAACTAAAATTTGCTTTAATCAAATGGTGTCTATGTCTGGTTTTCCCAACAAACCAAGCCAGCTACTCAAGAGTACAGAAATTACCCAGCATTACACAGGAAGCAAGGAAACCTGGAACTATTTCCTATTGTTCCTCCCAAAGTTCATGATGTAGGTCAGCCTGAGATTCAGGAGGGTGGGAAAGGTGTTGCCAAATGACCAGGCCAATACCATCTTATTATGGCTATGTAGACACAGGGGCTGTGGTGACAAGCCCCTAGTGCTCTGTAATCTCCTGTGGCCCCCAATGGAGGGGACTTTCCTATCCCTGAGTGCCCCATGGCCTGCTCAGGAGGAACTTACACAGCTTTTCAGGCTTTTGACATCAAGGAGAGTAAAGGGAGTAGTGTTGGCTGACCTTTGAGTGTGCAGTGGAGCCATCCAGAATCCCTGAGAGAGAAAAGGATTTCTGAACTCATTGGCTTTGAAGACTCCATCTGCTACCTGCCCTGGCAAGGTCAGGGTGTACTGGATGCAGCCCCAAGCAGGCTGCCAGATCTCTGCAGGGTTCAGGGTTCAGTGCTAACCTCTTTCCCCACTTCTCGTATATGTACGCTTCTGGGTATACACACAAATACACACACTTGTCAAGAGGTCTGGGATTAAGCAGTTTCTTTTTTAAAACAGAAATTTAAGAGAGTAAAACAGCAACTTATCTTGGTAGCCAAGGAAAAAAGGGAAAGGGACAAAACTTAAATATGAGCATCTATGTCCAACCAAGTCCTGAGTCAGCCCACCTCCCACCCCAATCTGAGATGATGGCTCAGTAGGGTATAGGCCTTTCTCCTATTCTCCGTGACACATGCTGTGGACAACTTTCCCTTGTGTAACACGGTCCCATGAGGACACACAGCAACCAGTCAGAATGTGGCACATGTACAATGATTATAACTGAGCCCTCTACTGAGCATGTGCCATGATCCAGTCCAGTGCTGACTCTCTCACATAGATTAGATTGTCTAATTCTCACAACCGCCCTTGGGAGACAAGCACTGTTATGGCCACTGAGATGAGAAAACATACAACGAGCAGGTGGCAGCACAGCAATGTGAATCTAGGTCCATCTGACTCCCGTATGTGTGTTTCCAAGTGTCTGTCTACGGCCCTGTAAGGGTGGAGGCCTACAGAGCATGGGCCACTTCCCAGGGCTGCTTTTCATCTCATCTGGTACCATTGCCCCAATTCTGCCAGTGATATGTTTATTTTTAAAATGGAAAGCATTACTTCCCCTCTCAGGATGGTCCTGGAGTCCAGGGCATTACTTCAAAGAGACAGAAAGCAACAGGGAAGAAGCAGCCTCCCTTGGTTTGCCCTTCATATCAGGAGTGTGGGCATTTCATTTCCTTAGTTCTGTTCCAACAGTTGAGGAACAGCCATCGTATTAGCTGAAGTTATTCTAGCTGCTCTTCAGATAACTCCCAAGTTTCAGTGGTTTAACCCTAAAGACATTTCTTTCTCACTTACATAATTGTCAAACATGAACTTTCAAAAAAAGCTGAGCACTCAGAGTTTAAGGAATATCTCCCGGTGACCAGAGTCATACAGCACTTCTCCCTCAACAGTGGAGGCCTCCAAGGCCTGCTTCCCAACACCCTCTTAGCATAACACCCGCTGCTGCTCAGGGCTGGGTGTGTAAACCACTCTCTATACACGCGAGTGGTTCTCCCGTCAAGGTCACTGAGAGAACTGACTGTGCACAAATCAGGACTCATTCCCCTTGGCCCTTCCTCACCCTCATCCTCACTCCTTTCGCATTTCCTGTCACAGAGCTTTGGCACTCCCAATTACAAACCAGAATGAAAGTCAACAATGCCGTCTAAGGATGCAGAAAGTCTATGACAACTGCTCTGCCACTGCTAGTGGCAGGTCTGGACAATTTAATAAGCCATAGATAGACTCCTTTGAGAATTCTACCAGGAGCTGAAGAAGTGATGTACAGTTCAGTCAGGGTCAAACTCCCCCTCGCCCCCAGCTACTTCTCAAGCAATTCATAGGTCCTTTGGGTCTCCCTTAGGGATTAATTTTGAGTCCAGGAAAGAGAGAATCTTAGCTTCTATGGCCCAAGGGCAGAGATGTCTTAAGGGACCTGCAAATTAGGGGGTCCTAGGCTCTCCTTGATTTCACCCAGAGGCCCTGATGCTTGGAGTTTCCCTCCTGCACCGTTTCAACAAAGGAAGTGTCCTTTTGTCCCCACACCTGAGTTGGAGCCTCTTACCTCTCCACCAGTACCCTGCATGATTACTCCAGCTAGACTCACCTGATTGTCAATGGCAACAAAGCCCACCCAGTGTGAGGCTCTGTCTCAGGATGATTATGCAGAGAACAGCTGCCCGCACTGGGAGAGCACAGTTCTCTGCCTGGAATTTCTGCACCCTCTTAAATAGCTGCTGCCCACTTCCTGGTGAACTCACTCCCAGGGGTTCTGTACTCTTCACTTACCAAGAGTAGAAAGGAGAAAGGCTTTATGGACAGTCTCCTCTAAGTACAACAAACAACTTTCTCCTTTGTGCTCTTGTAGCACTTTATATGGATGATAATGCTTATGGTGTACATGTTAATAATTATGCACCATCTTCTTCTGTCTCTCTCATTCTCTATATGTTCTATAAAAGATGACTTCTTATTTACATCTATATTTTCTGAACCTACATACATGGCATTTGACCTTCAGAAATGTTACTTAGTGAATGTGAATTATTTTTGAGGGAATGAGTTAGCAAATGAATGCACCAATAGGCAAAAGTGAATAGGATAAGAATGAATGAGAAACAATGGGGAGGGGGAGTAGTGAATGAAAGTGAGAGTGGCAGAATGATGGCCAGTTGTCTTTGGGTGTCCTACCCTACTCTTCTCTGCAAACATAGCCTTGCTTTGCAGTTGAGCACATTGCCACCCAGCAAAAAGAAGATATTTCTGACTTCCTTGCAACTAGACATGTCCAAAGTTCTGTGACTAATTTAAGCATAAGTAGCAGTGATGCATGAGATCTCAAAGAGAATCCTTAAAAAAGGAATGTGTGTTCTTTTGACTTGTGCACCTTTTTTTTTTTTTTTCTAGTTGAAGTTTTATTTTTAGTATATTGTAGATTAATTAATAATTTTCAATAAATAAGCCGTCAGCTTATTTACATATTTCTCTTCAAATTAATTCTTTTTTTTTTTTTTATCAACCATCTTTACTATACCCATTCCCTTTTCCTGCCCCCCACCTCCCCCCTGTCGTGTCCAGTGTTTCTCTATTTCTCTTATATTTCCCATTCCCACCTCCCTTATTCATCAGCATCCACTAATCAGAGAGACCATTCGGCATTTGGTTTTTTGGGATTGGCTTACTTCACTTAGCATAATGCTTTCCAGTTCCATCCATTTGCCTGCAAATGCCATAATTTTATT
>PVHX01021550.1:0-29455 GCA_004024805.1 Geosciurus inauris
AACTTTTTTTTAACCATTTCTGAGTAAATCACTGACTTAATTCCTTACAATGTCCCCTCACCCCAAATACTTTATCATATGTTCCCCATAAACAAGAACATTTTTCAAAGCTACAATATAACCCATCATGATGTTAACATTGATATATTATTATCCTATCTAAGCCTCACATCTAATCCATGTTTCATTAGTTGTCCTAATAAGGTCCTTTGTATAACAAAGAAGTAAATACAGGCCAGAATGGTGTCAATCTTTTCAGGCCAGAATTATTCATTGCCTTTAGTTGTCATGTTTCCTTCAAACTGAAATGGTTCCTCAGTTTTCTTTGACCTTCACCATCTGGATATATATATATATATATATATATAATTAAATATATATATTTAATTTTGGCCAATTATTTTGAAGAAGATCCCTCACTTTCAGTCTGATTTTTTTATGATTAAATTTGGTCTGTTTAATTTGTAAGAAAACCACAAAAGCGATGCCTTTGTTGCAACAGATGGTATATAATTTCAATTATTCTTATTATTGCTGGTGTTGAGTCACTTAAAGTGGTGTTTCCCCGCCTTAACTACTATGCAGTTATACTTTTTCCATTAAAAAAAACTTAAGTATTTTGTGGTAAGGTACTTTGAAGCTCTGAAAATATTTCATATCTCATCCAACAATTTATTCAGTTTACCTGTTCTTTAGTATCAGTAATAACCCATAGCTTCCAGTTGTGTTCAGTGGACTATAATGGGCTATAATTTATTATCATTATTGTTACTACTACCACTACTACAAAACTGGATTTTCACTGCTTACCCTTTAGTTTAATTTTATGTCATAGAACACATAACCTATTCAAGAACTGAGTGGATTATTTTTCAATAATCATAGCTGAAATGTTGATAGGAAAAGGCAAAGTCATGTTTAGAATTAACTAAATTTTTTGGTCCAAGGGAATTATAATGAAAAATATATAAAGTTCACAAGGAAATAGAATCATAAGCATATTATTTAGATTTTGTTGGTAAGCATTAGAACTAAACCCAGATATTGCCATAAAAGATTGTCTGGGGGAGGAAATTAAAAAGGAAAAATGGAGAGAGAGGGGGAAGACTGCTATTAATTTTCCATGTAAGCTCTTCTCTACTCTTTAATTCTATAATTATAATTAATTGAACTGTTTTCCTTTTGGGGGGTTCTGCATTTCCATTTTAAGTTTGAAGATTTTCTTCACCTAAGATTAGTCATTCACTGAAATCTTCACTTTGTGCTTTTATGGTTTATATCTTTCCTATTTAAATTTTATTCATCTTGGACTTATGTTGGTATGTAATGATTGTAATCATTTCATTAATTTACAGAAGGACAGCACACTGGACGCTGCTGAGGAAATCATCAAGGCATGGAATAAACCGAAGTCTTGATGTGTGCAGACAGTGCTGAGGGTTCCACTATATGGCCCAGTATGGACTTGTTACTCAGTGTTGCCCTCTGCTGTGTATTAAAAATATATTTCAGTACAAATGAATTCAAATAAATATTTCCGTGTTTTCCAGAGTTAACCTCATTCTTAACAATATGCAGGAGGTCTAAATTGTTTTTAGTTGAAATGTATTAAAATATCTTCTATTATTTTAAGACAGTCAATCCAACATAATGAATGAGAACTGGGAGATGCTTAACCTGCTAAACCTCTGTTTCATTTTCCTCATTATAAAAGGGGAGTAGAAATAGCCTCAGCTCCCTATGAAGGTTGTTTGTGAGGATTGATGGCCTAATCTATGTAAAACCTGGTAAACAATCACTCATAACAATAGCCAATTTCATTTCTCCATTGTGTAAATACTCCTAACCAGTTACACCCCTGTCCTATATTTTTATGCACCTGTCATTCTCTATCCTTCCTTTACCAATACCCTTGAACCTTGCTCATGGTTTGTTCTCTTTATTCCAAGTACTGCATCATTTGGGGTGGCTTCAATGTCTACATGGACAAGCTAGGTTTTCTGTACCTTGACCTCTTCACCTTTGGTGATATTCACCTCCACTCCACTTCAGCCACCCACTCCTTTGGGTACACCTTGAGGCTTTCACCATTCAGAGATATTTCAACTTTGAGATAATAAATTCATCATATCACACTATAGCCACCTATCCTTCCAGCTCATGCTTGTATTCATTCTCTCCCCTCTCTCTCTCTTTCTCTCTCTCTCTCTCTCTACCTCTCAGACCCTCTCAAGACATCATTTCTTTAAACTTAATACAATTTCAAGTCCACCATTTCTCAAAAAATGATCCATGCCTTTCTTACATGAGAATCAACAAGGATGTGTGTTAGAAATAGATTCTGATGTTCACCCCAGACTTAGAATAATAATTTCAGAATCTGATCCTTCCAGATCTGATTCTTACATGGGTTAAAGTTTGAAAATCCCTGCTAAAATCCATTGAAACTTCCATTTTATTCCTAGTGGTTCTCTTTTAATCTCTACTCCCTTCCTTGACCAGCTTAGATTTCATTGTTCACTACTTCAGCCAAAATACTTTTGGTACTCGGAATTATTTCCCCCTTGTTCTTACTTACTTATCTGGTCAAAGAAAAAATAAATGACCCTGAGGCTGAAGTTTCATGCCTGCACCTGGGATGTTGAGCATTACTGAGGCAAATTACACAATTGGGCAAGTTCTAGCAACCATGAATTCATGTCATTAACCTAAACTAGATATAATTCTGTGCTCTCCCAGTGAGTTTTCTATACCTATTACCACAGCAGCAATTCCTAATATTCTCCCATTCTTCATAATTTAAAAAAAAAAAAAAAAAACAACTAACCTCCCTGTCCTCTACTTTAAAGCCTACCACTAGTAGCACAATTAAATCATAGCAGATAACCTCATCTGTGTTTGGTGGGGGAAAAAGAAAAAAACAAACTGCAGAGCAGCACTTCCTCATGGGATCCAATCAGTAACCCTGATTTATCTGCATCAACACCCAACCTTTGATCATTTCCTCGAGTTGTAAAGATTATCCCTTGGTGTGTCTGGGACAGACAGGTTGAGGGTAGCAGCAGAGTGGGGAAGATCTAGTTAAAAATTGCCAGACCCAGACATTAAGAGGAAGGATCAGAATCCCAGAAACCAACTATTGCATAAAAATACATATCCCGTGGAAAATTTTTAGTCTGTCCACCCTTGCTGAGGACTTGACGAAATTTTGACCAGGCTTTAAAACTCCATTCTGCAGTCCTGGACTTGTTCATTGTTAATCCCAGCACCTGTGCTTTGGATTCCATTTTTTCTCACACTCTCAAGCGACTGGTTCCATCCATCCTCTTGTATCCTCATCATCTACTGACTCCCACAGAAGAGGGGTATGTTCAGATCACTCTCATCCTAGAAAATCCCCTTTCAGGATCCCATAGACTATCCTATTATTTCTTCCCCTTCAGGGTTGAATTCCTTCCTTCCTTCTTTCTCTCTTTACTCCCTCCCTTTCTCCCTCTCTTTCTTCCTCTTCCACAAGTATTCATGAACTCCTGTGTGCCAGGCAAATGGACAAAAATCCCTGTCCTCTAAGCCTTTTCCACCTATCCAGAAGAAGGAGACTGACTAAATCATAAGCAAAATGAAGTATATTGTATGTGGATTTATATAAAAAAATTATATGAAGAAATGAAATAGAGCAAGATAGGAGAAATGAGAGGATTGAAGAAGGTAGTTACAATTTTACACGGTGTGTTCAGGTAGATTTCATGGAGCCTGGTGGAGATCTTAAGATTATTCCAGGGAGAAGATGTAACCAAGATAGTGCCTGCCATGTGTGATGACTTAAAGTCTGGTTTGACTGGATGGAATAGCCAAGGGGAAGAGGAGGAGATGTGAGATCAGAGAAGTAACATAAGACCTCAGGATGATTGTAAGGATGATGGTTTAATCCAGAGAAGCAGGGTGCCATTCCATTTTTTCAATATATGATGTTTATTGTAATATTGTTTACCATTATTCCAATACTATAAATATTCGAAACAGTCCTTCAACAATCTAATATCTTGGGGTACATTAACACAGTAGAATATCATACAGGAATGAATATTAACAAACAGACTATAACTACACACATGAATGAATTCCATCAGCACTGTTTTCATGGGATTTCTTCATATTGCCTTCAAAGAATCAGCCAGGATTCTCAGTAGACAGAGTGTTTGATAGTAATAGAATCTAGCACTGTAATTATTGAAGCCTCTTATGTCAGCCACAAACTCAGAGGTTTTAAAATTCCTGTGGGTCCACCAGGATGAGGATTTCCATGATTTGAACTGACAAACCAAGACTGGCCCATCAGGAACTCCATACCTGAGTGATCAAAATATTTGGCCCTGCAGTGTTTAAGTAACACATGCATTTCTACTCATCTAGGCTGAAGTTTCCAGCCTCCTCTCTTACTGATAATTAAGTAAATTTTCAAACAGTGATGCCAATCCTTTTCTTTCTTGCTATTCAAATATAGTGCTTGCACTCTTTCGAGGGGTGTCAAGTTCTTGAGGCTCTTGCTTCTTTCAAAAGGATCACTTTGCTGTGTCAAGACTAAACTAAAGTCAGCAAAGGCTGAGGTATGGAGACCCATTGCAATAATTCTGGAAGGAGTGGTGTCAGGGGCAAGATAAGAAATGGTCAGATTCTGGATATCTTTCCAAGGTAGAACCAACAGGATTTAGTAATGGAGTTTATAAGGAGCATGAAAAAAAGTGAAGAATGAAAAGTGAGTCCACATTGTGGCCTCGGCATCTAGAAAGATTGGAAGCATCACTGAGGCGAGGGCTCCAAGGAGGCACAGACTCGGGAGAAGAGCAGGAGCTCAGTTTTGCAAACATTAAGGGGGAGATGTTCATTCAAGGTTCAGGTGGAAATGATGAGTAGGCAGCTGAACAGTCAAGTGTTGAATTTAGGAAAGAGACCCCAGCTATACAGATAGAAATTTGAGAGCCTCTGGCATACTGATGATATTTAAAGACATGAGACTGGATGAGGTCACCAAATACTTGAGCATAGATAACAAGAGGAGAACTGATAAATTAGCCCTGGATTTATTTTTTGAGGTTTTACTGCAAAACAGAATAACTTTTGAAAGGGTTTTCCTAGTTTGATTATTTCACTTTCACATACACATATCTCAATTTTCAACCCTCTGCAATCTGAATTCCACATCCAATAATGTTCTAAATTCTCTCATGACCTCCATGTTCCTAGATTTAAAGAATTCCCAGTCTCATTTGACTTTACCTCCATATCAGAGGTAAACAGAGAACTGTCTTCCACTTCTCTGGCTGCTCTTTTCAACTTCCTTCTGTTCCCTAAATATTGGTATTGTGAACTAAATTGTGTTCTCTTCTTTCTCATTAAATAACTTCATTTACTCTCTTTACACTGGTGATTTCTAAGTCTATCTCCAACCCAGTCCTTTGTATTCAATTTCAGATCCATGCGTACCACACTTCATTCGTCTCCTTGTGAACCCTAAATAGCAAACCAAATCTAGTCTGGTCTCCATATCTCAGTGAAGGATGTCACCAATCCAGTAATTCAAGCTGGAAAATGTAGAAATCATTCTTAACTTTCCTCAGATGTTTCTCCTCACATGCAAGCAAGTCTTCTGTATGTTATCCTAAATCTCTCTTAAATCCATCACTTCTCTCTGCGCCAACTTTCACCATTTTGGTTCAGGTCAATGTCATCTCTTAACCAGGTTATTATTCAACTTCCTAACAGTTGCCCCTGCCTCCCACCATGTGATCCATAATTCCTTTTAGACCAAATGAGCTTTTTAAAATGCAAGTGTGATCTTGTTACATATATGTATATATACACGAGTTAAGAATATTCGTGTTGCAAATCACAAAAACCTAACTTATATGGGTTTAAATCAAATGAAATTTTCTGTCTCAACTGAACATTTTAGGAATAGTCTAGTTTCAGTCACAGCTTGACCCAGGACTCAGATTATATTCTGTCCCTGAGCTCCATTCCACAGCTGTATTTTATGTGTGTAGGTATTATCTTCAGGTTGCTCCTTCTAAGATTCAACATGGCGAAAGCAGTTTCTATGCATCATGTGGTCACGCTACCAAATACCCAAAAAGACCCTTTCTCAGAAGCTTCAGCAAATGGCAAATTGTGTGTTATTGACTTGTCCCTGAACAAAACACTGTGGACAAAGAGATTAGACCTGCCAAATGATTTAGGATAATCCCAGGTCAATTCCATACCAATTACATTGGTTGAGATGAGGAACAGAATGAACGCAAGAGGAAGTGGAGGAGCATATATCTTGTGACTTAACACCCTTTCGTTATTTCCTGTTGCTGTTCACATAAAGCCACTCTCCTCAGCAGGGCCTACAATGCTCTGCCTGACAGGGTTCTGCTCATCCCTCCAGGCTCAGCTTTCCCAGTCATCCTGCTTGAAGATTTAATCACGGAACTCATTTCAATGTCTCAACTGAGCTCTTTACTCCATACCTTTTAGCATATGTCATTTCCCAAGGTTTAAGTGCAGTTAACTTAGGCGTAGTGACGGTTAATTTTATATATCAGTTTGACTATACCATGGTGCTCAGATTTATGATCAAACATTATTCCAGATGCTTCTGAGAGAGTTTTTAGATGAGATTACCATTTAATTTGAGGAGATTCATATGTGTGTGTGTGCATGTGTGTGTGCGTGTGTGTGATTCTCTTTTTGATGCTGGGGATTGAACTCAAGGCCTAAACACACACTCCACCACTACTAAGCTACCCCCATCCCTGTACACTAGTGGAGTTTGAGCAAAACAGTTGCCCTTCATAATGTGGATGAGTGTCATCTGGTGAGTTGAATCCCACAGTAGAACAAGAGGCTGACCTTCCCTGAGCAAGAGAGGACCTGCAGATCCATAGCCTTCAGATTTGACCTGCCATGTAGGCCCCTCCTGATTCTTCAGCTCTGCCCACCCCACAGGTTATGGACTTACCAGCCTCCAATAACCACATGAGCCAAAACCTTAAAATAAGTTTCTTTCTATATATCTGCACATTCTATTGGTTCCATTTCTCTGGAGAATTCTCATTAATACACACTGTCTAGCCAAAGTGAAGAGAAATTGTCTACCAATTCCCAAAGTCACAAAAGAAGTTACTCTACAATATCAGACTACACAATAACAAGAGGTATGGTATAACACAGTAAGCAATGATGAACTTTTGAAGATTTTTTTTATGGAAGAGAAAGAGTATAACAAAAACTATGGTTTGGATATCAAAAACCAATAATGTCCACCTTCTCCTTTTACTACTTCTATTCAGTTTAAAAAGTCAAAGTACCCAGTTTTTTAGCTTCTTTTGTAACTAGTCTTAAGTGTCTTCCTTTCACAGAAAAAGGTAACAGAAAAGTCTTCCTGAGACTTTCGTGTCATCCACACCGCTACCTTCTCCCGGCTTGAAATTTAGAAGTAAGCCTTAGAGGTGCAACAGCCATGAGCAACTAGCACAAGTGTGAAAGTCTACACACGAAGGACAGCTAAGGAGGAAGATGGAAAGAGACCGGGGCCTGGAAACAACTGAAGCCACTGTACCTCCCTAGACTTTGTAATGCATGAGATAAGCAAACCTCTATTTGTTTAAGCCACCGAAATAGCATTTTCTGTTATGTACAGATGAATACAGTACTATCTGATATAGATTATATGGTACAAAGATCAAATTTGTCTTCTGAAGATCAATTGACCTGAGGGAAAGACTGAGACAGAGATAGAGAGAGGGGAGAGAGAGAGAGAGAGAGATCCATGAGAAGGCTTCTGCAGGAGCCTAGGAAGAAGATGACGTGACTCTGAGAGTTTAAGTAAGAGCAAAACACAACTCATCACAAATTTTGTCAAATTCAGGATTTTTCCCATCTATCTTTCTTATGATGAAAACAATTATATAACCACACAATTACAAGATATTTTATATTAAAAATCATTCCCAAATAAAACAAGGAATGTCCTTGGTCTCTGTTGGATAAACCCAAAGGTAAAACAAAAAAAACCAAAGACCTCAACCATGTTCCTGAGACATGAGAATTTCATTTTATTGCTGCTCTGAGAATACATCTAATTACTCAATCATGCCAATTAAATAGGAAGTTTACCTGCTGACAAACAGCTATCTTGGGATATATCAGAATAAATTGTAGTAATAATTTGATTTTCTAATCAATAGTAACTTTATCATATTTTACAGCTGCTACTTTCCTTCACATTTACATACAGCATTTCTAAAAAATGTTTAAAGCTTTTCATCTGTGGCAAAAATTATCATTAAGAAGATAAGATAAGCCAGGCTCAGTGGTGCACTCCTGTAATCCCAGCACTTTGGGAGGCTGAGATAGGAAAAACTCAAGTCAGAGCCAGCCTCAGCGAGGTGCTAAGCAAATCAGTGAGACCTTGTCTCTACATAAAACACAAAATAGGGCTGGGGAGGTGGCTAAGTGGTTGAGTGTCCCTGAGTTAAATTCCCAGTACCAAAAAAAGAAGAAGATAAGATAATCATGTTGTCTTTGAATCAGTAAGTGGTTACCTTATCAGAGAGGATGAAGTAAACCAGCACGGTGGTGCAAGCCTGTAATCCCAGCACCTAGGGAGGCTGAGACAGGAAAATCGCAAGTTCAAAGCCAGCTTCAGCAATGGTGAGGCGCTAAGCAACTCAGCGAGACCCTGTCTCTACATAAAACACAAAATAGGGCTGGGGAGGTGGCTCAGTGGTCGAGTACCCCTGAGTTCAATCTTAGGTACCAAAAAAAAAAGGATGAAGTATCTGTTTCGTTAACTCTCATTCATTAATTATCTGTTAAAAAATAAATATACTAATTTGAAACCTCAGAGGTATATGTTCTAAATATCATAATTCCATTCTCACCCCTGATGACTTCTCATAACACTACTTTTATAATTAATCTTGAAACATTCTTCTAACCAATACATGCACAGAAGAATACAAAATTCATGAATACTGTTCCTTTTCTGAACTTTCCCCTTGGAATGCTTCCTGGTAAAACACTGGTGTCCATACTCTATGCTTGGCAGTGATGATTTTGAAGGTTTACAACACTGTTCAAAAACCTTCTGGGGCTGGAGTCATGGCTCAGTGGTAGAGCACTTGCCTCGCATGTGTGAGATACTGGGTTCAAGTCTCAGCACCACATATAAATAAATAATATCTTTATTTCATTTATTTATTTTTATGTGGTGCTGAGGATCGAACCCAGGGCCTCACACATGCGAGGCAAACACTCTACCACTGAGCCACAACCCTAGCTCCTTGTTTTAACTTTGAGTCTCTTTTTGGCCCACGTCTCTCACTTATTGACTTCCTAAAATGTTAAAAAACTGTTTGTAAAATCACAGATGCAATTAGCATTCTGTCTCAAAATTGCATTACCCTGGCTCCTTTACTTAAGGTTTCAGCTAATCAATCTATGGGACTTTGATCCCTGGAAGCCCAATCCCAGGACAGATAACTCTAAATAACATTTGGCCCCCTAAAATGTGCCTTTATCCAGTAAAGAACATGGAAGAACTCTGTGTGTGGCCAAAATATTATCTCAAAGATACATGAAATGAACTGGGTGTGGTGGCACACGCCTATAATCCCAGCGGCTCTGGAGGCTAAGGCAGGAGGATCAAGAGTTCAAAGCCAGCCTCAGCTACAGCAAGGCACTAAGCAAATCAGTGAGACCCTGTCTCTAAATAAAAATACAAAATAGGGCTTAGGATGTGGCTCCGTGGTTGAGTGCCCCTAAGTTCAATCTCTTATACCCCCTCCCAAAAAAGATACATTAAGAGAAAAAAAACCTTATAGAATAATATCTTATGCAAATTACCTTAATTATGTAAAATTAAATGCATAGCATCATTCGATATTTCTATTATACATATAATTTTTCTGTATTATATGTAAATCCACTGAAATAGGTCTAAAAGGATGAACACTCATTGATAACCATGGTTAACCTTGGGAAAGTTATGGTCTGTGTGGCTGAACAGGTTGAGGAGAAATTTTGCTCATTTTTGATTGCGTATTGATACATTTTATTTTGTTTTACAATTAATTTATTTGGCAAATAATTATTGAAAGGCTACTACATACCAGTCACTATTGTGGGTGCTGGGAATACAGTAGCAAACAAAATAAACAAAACTCCTTCTCCTCTAGAATTTCCATTCCAGTGAGGGAAAACAAAACAATAAACAAAAACCTGCTAAAGAGAAAGAATAGAGAAAAGGCAGTGAAATGACAGAGGAGGCACTGAAATGTATTTTAGCAATGTTTTTGCTTTATTACAATATAAATAAATAAACTACACAAAATAGTAAAAGTAAGTAATAAATTAAAATCAGGAATGGTACATTCATCTACCTGGTAAACAAACATTCCTAATCAGAATCAGGTTTTAAGCCCAGCACGGTGGCTCACGCCTGTAATCCCAGCACTTAGGGAGGCTGAGACAGGAGAATCTCAAGTTCAAAGCCAGCCTCAGCAACGGGGAGGCACTAAGCAACTCAGTGAGACCCTGTCTCTACATAAAACACAAAATAGGGCTGGGGGTGTGGCTCAGTGGTTGAGTACCGTGAGTTCAATTGCTGGTACCCAAAAAAAAGAATCTAGTTTTACATTTAAAATGATATTGAGGGGCCAGGCATGATGGTGCACACCTGTAATCCCAGAGGTTCAGGAGGCTGAGGCTGGATGATCACAAGTTCAAAGCCAGCCTCAGCAATTTAGCGAGACCCTAACAACTTAGTGAGACTCTGTCTCAAAATAAAAAAATAAAAAGGGCTGGGGATGTGACTCAGTGGTTGAGTGCCTTTGGGTTCAATCCCTGGTACCAAGAAGAAAAAAAATGGTGTGGGGGATATTGAGGTGATGTTCCAGCCCCTGTAGTCCTAATATGGGCAAACGGACCTTCTCTAGGAATGCAATTGGCTAGAAAGTAAATTGGTACGTGTCTGGAGGGCAATTTCACAATATTGAACAAAATATAATGTGAATATGCTCTTTCATGCCCTGATTCACTGGCAGGTATTTACCCTTTGAACTACACATGCACACCCCTAAATGAGGTTCATGATCATGTCATTTATAATATCAAAAAACCAGAAACAACCAATTGTTCCATTATTGAGTGTGCAAATTTTGGATCTAGTCCAAGAATCCAGCTCAACTCCTTTAATTGAAAAGAAAAAAAAAAAAAAGAGAGACTGTTGAATGAAATCTGGTTGTATAAATAAAACATAAATAAAGTGCATGGGTACAATGTGGCTGCCCACTTTACATGAATTTAAACTATACAAATTAGTTATGACATCATACAAAATATTAATATGGTCTTTCTTGTGCTCAGAATTTTCAATTTTTAGGAAATGAGAGTAATTGTCTACAATGCTCAATGGATTCTCTTAAGAAGTCACATAACCTTTATCTTATTTTCTAATAAATTAAATGAAAAGTATACGGGTGAGGATCCCATCTCCAAAATGCTTAGGACCATAAGTGTTTGGAACTTGTTTGGAGGGTTTTTTTTTTTTTGGTGGGGTTGGAATATCTGCATATACAAAATAAGATTTTTTTGAAGATGGAACCCAAGTCTAAGCATGAAATTAGTTTCTGTTATACACATAGCCTTATACACATAGCCTAAATGTAATTTTATATAACATTTTTAATAATTTTGTGCATGAAACAAATTCTTATGGTGTGGAGTTTTCCACTTTGTGGCATCATATTGGTACTCAAAATCTTTTGGATTTTGGAGCATTTTGACTTTCAGAGTTTTAGTTAGGGATGCTCAGCCTATATTTCCATATTAATGAATTCAGTCAGGAACAGTAGCACACACCTGTAATCCCAGCTACTCAGGAGGGTGAGGCAATAGGATCACAAAAGTTTAACATAACCAAAAGGAGTATGGAAATTCATAGACGTGTTTAGAGGGAGCTTTTCATGAAAATGCCTTAAAATTAACTTGCATGGTGAAAAAAAATACTGAGTTAGAATAGATGGATGCAAAAATTGACATGGACTTTCATGCAATTTTCACATTACATAAATGCAAATGCTGTAGAATAGTTATTTAAATCAGTGGAAGATGGCTAACCTGTTGCATGTATTGGGGTTTTAACACAAGAGTTACATTGAAGTTGACTTTGGTTTTTATACCCTGAAAAATTCAACCCAGTAGAAGTCTCCCCTGTAACTGACAGTAAAGCAAATACTATCTCTATGAAGCTATATTTAAGAATTGCTTATCTTATTGTCATGCAAAACACTAAAGAGATTTGGAATAGTAGCAAGTACATTATTAATTTTTTCTTTTCTTTCTTTTTAAAAATTTTTTTAATTGTAAAATGGATCTTTATTTATTTATATGCAGTGCTGAGGATTGAACTCAGGGCCTCACACATGTCAAGCAAGCATTCTACCATTGAGCCACAACTCCAGCCCCTCTTTTTTTAATATACTGATGATTGAACCCAGTATAAAAACCCAATGATGACACTCCCAGTCTTTTTAACTTTTATTTTGAGATTGGGATCCTCACTAAGTTGCCTAGGCTGGCCTTGAACTTGTGATCCTCCTGCCTCAGCCTCCAGAGTAGCTGGGATTGCAGATGTGTGCCACCACACCCAGCAGTAATAGTGAATATATTATTAATGCTAAGATAATAATAAGGCTAGTCATGAAAGTGTGGGTGTGATGACTGAACACAAGACACTGCGCAGAGATGACCTGTTTTAGCCAAGACCATTGGAAAGACAGAGGATGGTGAATGCTCTTTCAAGAAAGCATTGGGCAGGATCCTTTCACCTTGTTAATGTAAACAAACAAAATCCTAGGCAGAAAAGGTCAGAAAATAATGAGAATGAGAATATATAATAGAAAGCACCAAGGGAAAATTAAAAAAAAAAAAAAAGAGGCAAAACTAGTTACAACAGGGAAAACTTGGCTAAAACCTCATTCATTTGGCTTAATTATTGTGAAGAGTAGTTCAAATAATTATATAAAATACATTTATCTATAAGCCGGGCGTGGTGGCTCACGCTTGTAATCCCAGCACTTAGGGAGGCTGAGACAGGAGAATCGCGAGTTCAAAGCCAGCCTCAGCAAGGGCGAGGTGCTAAGCAACTCAGTGAGATCCTGTCTCTACATAAAACACAAAATAGGGCTGGGGATGTGGCTCAGTGGTCGAGTACCCCCGAGTTCAATCCCCAGTACCAAAAAAAAAAAAAAATACATTTATCTACAAAACATAGAAATCACTGAAACCTATATTTGTTAGGTGTCTACTGTGTGTGAAAGCATTAGTCACAAAAATATAAAGAAAAAATTAGGATGCTACAGGCTTCTGTGACCTCACTGTAGTTTACTTTCAAACACCTGAAGTAACAGAATCAGCCTTGGTTAAGCATCACTTAGAAAAGGTCCTTGATACATGGGTTGGTTTTAAGAACTAAATTATACCAAAGCGTTGGAGCCCTTCTGGATTATCATTCCCCTGGTTTAAATATAAAGATTGTTTTCCATTTCAGAATATGACAAAATGTTGCAAGTCTACTATTTTTAGCATTTATCTTGCTTCCAGTTTTATATTCTTATAAATAACATTGCAATGGACATCTTCATGAACGTAATATCCCATACTTCAGGTTATTTTCTTCTTCCAGTTCTCAGAAGTGAAATGACTGGCTTGGAAGTCTTTAACAGATAAGCCATTTTTGGAGTATTGCCAGATTGCTTCCCAAAGGGTCTGTATCATTTATAATACTGTGAGTGATGCATGACAGTGATGAGAGAAGTAGTTGTATGTTCTATCCCATGGTCACATTTTATAACTAATATTTAAAGAGTTTTAATTAAGATTAAAAATGAGATTAATTGAAACTAGATATTCATTTACATAATAAGGTGATTGATTTGTGATTTTCATAGAAATAATAAAAATCTAATGTGAAAATTCAGTCTTTAAAGAAGTAGCAAGAACATGTTCTACCTCCTCATTTTCCCTCAGAGAACTTGATCAGTAGGACTGCAAATTTTATCTAGACTGAAATAAATGTACTTGAAAACATTGCAGGGAAATTACAGTCTCATGTATCATTCAAATTCCATGATTTTTATTATAAAATGAGAAAGGTTACTTAGGAGAAAATATTAACTTGAAGATATGTAATAAAACAACACTGAACAGTGTAGCAAAACTTTTGAAGTCACAAACTTAATGCAAAATATTTTTTAGAAAAAATACTAATTTAAAAAGTCACATATTATTAACGTGAACCCTTCAGGGTTGTTTATTTTGTTTTGTTTTCATCAACTTAAATTTAAAATTCAAGAGAAAATACTACCCAATGAATGTTGAAGTAAAAAGTAAATTTCTAACAATCTTCTTCCCTGATGCTGTAAGGACACAAATGAAAAATTAATATTTCAATATTAATTAATTAATAGTTAATTTATTTATTAAAAATTAATAAATTAATATAGATGATTAATGTTTAAACCTATATATGACCTCCTAGTACTTGGGGAGTTGCCAGCTTTTCTCAATAAAACTATTGGGATTTATTCTCTAATGAAGGACCTGCTACAAATAAAGTCAAAGTTTCAAATAAATCAGTAAATAAACAAGTGGAACAGTTAAATTCAAGATCACATGTGCAGGTACATTTAGCAATGGGATATAAGCCAGGCACATTTCAGCTTAGGTAGCACACGGTCTGACAGACTCAAATGTTGTGCAGACAACTGCCAAGAATATTTGAGATCACACCTGCCCCATAAAATCAAGCCCTCATGATTGCTGTTGGTCCATTGCTTGCTAAATTCATTCCCTGATCTTAAACACTCTAAGTCTAAATTCTTGTATGTGGAGTTGCTATTAGGAGGTATCTGCAAGGATTCTGGAGCCACTTTGCCAGGGTTCTAATTCTAGCTCTGCCATACTAGCTATGTGACTTCAGGCTAGTTACTTAACCATTTTGCACCTCAATTTCTTTATTACACAAAGACAGCAATAATACCCACCTTATAGAGTTGTTGGAAAGATTCAATGAGGTAATATATGCAAAACCTTAAAATAGTTCCTGGCACATAGTAAGCATTGTATGAATGATAGTTATTACTATTAAAACCATTACTTTTTTTTTTGTACCAGGGATTGAACACAGAGGCACTTAACCACTGAGCAATATCCCCAGCCCATTTTTATATTTTATTTTGAGACAGGGTCTCGCTAAGTTGCTGAACTCACAATCCTTCTGCATCAGACTCCCAAGCTGCTGCGATTACAGGTGTGCGCCATCATGCTTCGCCCATTATTACTTTTTGTTACTACTTCTAACTGAATTGAAATAAAGCTCTTATTACCTTTATTAAGGGATCAAAAAGATAGTGAACACTTATACAGATATACTATATTTCCCAGGGCACAGTAATTTGGGCCTAGGAATAAGGTCTTACAGTAAATTACATAGTATGCATTCATAAAAGCAGGACATTTTTTAGTCAGTCATCTCTGGCTTTGAATTCTACCTACAATACTATCTTATTGTGTGACTCTGGAAAATTTACCTACTCAACCTCTCTAACCCTTTAGTAGGAAAATAATAATACTTGCATTACAAGTTTCTTGCATAACAAGAAATAGATAAGATAATGAACATGAGCTACCTATTAAAGACTGATGCATAGGGACCTCAGGCCTACTTCAAAAAACGCAAACTAATTCTTACAGATCTTCCAGGGAAGGAATCTGCTCTTTACATTCTCTGGTTCCCTGTCACTAAACTTCTAATACAGTGTTAGGAGTGCAAGGAGTGTGTTATTTATTTACTTATTTTTTTGGTACCAGGGATTGAACTCAGGGATATTCAACCACTGAGCCATATCCCCTGTTATTTATTTACTTATTTTTTTGGTACCAGGGATTGAACTCAGGGATACTCAACCACTGAGCCATATCCCCTGCCCTATTTTGTGTTTTATGTAGAGACAGGGTCTCACTGAGTTGCTTAGCACCTCACCGTTGCTGAGGTTGGCTTTGAACTTGCGATTCTCCAGTCTCAGCCTCCCAAAGTGCTGGGATTACAGGCGTGTGCTACCATGCCCAACTGAGTGTGTTATTCTTAATACACTCTCCTATCCCATGTTTTTATTGGCATCTCATAATCATATATAATAATGGAATTGCTGTTAAATATTTGTATGTGCACATGATGTAACAATATAATTTGGTCAATATTGTTCCCCACTATTTCCCCTTTCCCTCCTTTGCACCCTCCCCTGGTCCCTTTATTCTGCTCTACTGATCTCCCTTTGATTTTCATGAGACACTACCCCTTTTTCTTTTCCTTTTTCCTCTCTTCTTTCCATATATGAGAGAAAATATACAACACTTGACTTTCTGAGTTTGGCTTATTTTGCTTAACATAATGTCCTTCAGTTCCATCTATTCCACCCATTTTCCTGCAAATAACATAATTTCGTTCTTCTTTATGATAAAATAAAACTACATTTTGTGTGTATGTATGTATAAATTTTTAAAATCCATTCATCCATTAACAGACAACTTAGTTTTTCCATAATTTGACTATTATGAATCATACTGCTATAAATATGAGTATGCATGTATTGCTGTTGTATAATGACCTTAATTCTTTAGGATAAATATCAAGGAGTATACCCTCTTGTTTTTAACAATACCCCAGAAACCTGTACTGCAGAAACTATGCATTATAGTTTATTTCACACAGAAAAAAAGAAAAAGAAAAAAATTACATCTAGATAAAATAAAGTTCAAAAGTCTCAATGTTTTAGAAATGTACGTTGACATTTATTATGAACCATGGTGATATATGGTATTTATTTTAAAAACACTCCAGCAAAGGGAGAAAAAAATAGTATGCATAAAACATGTGGTAAAATTTTGCTGTTTAATCAGGATGATAGGTATTAATAGTGATTCATCCTATTATTCTCGTTAATTTTTATGTTTGGACATTTTCATACATGATAAAACATTTTGAAAAAAACCTTTCACTTTTCTAGAACAAATATATATGGCTCTGTAGCCATATATATGAACAATATATATGAAGCATATCTAATGTTCTAGGTACCTCATCCCATCTCTAGTAGAGTCCAGTCAGAGCTGGTCATACATTTTACTGAATCCTCTGTTCTTCCAAGTCCAACAGAATGTCTTAAATTTTCCAAACAAATATTTGTCAAACCTTGCTTAAGTTAGGAAATTTCCATCCTCTTCACCATCACCATCTGGACACTTTTGTAACAGACATTTACATATCGTTTCTAAAAGTGAGGCCATGAAATAAATATAATGAACCTTCAAAATATTATACTAGGTAAAATAATTCAAACCCAAAAGGTGACATATGTTGTGATTCCATTTACATGAAAAGTCCAGAAACAGCAAATCTACAGAGACAGAAAGTGGATTAGTGTTTTCTGGGGCAGGGATTGCAGTAGGCATTTACTATAAACCAGCATGAGGGGTTACTGGGGTGTCAGAAGTGAGTTGAAACTGTGGAGATTGTTGCACTACTGGATAAAATTGCTAAAATTATTTACTCTTAAGCAGAGGAACTGTATGATATACAACTGTATTTGAATAAAGTTGTTTTTTAAAAAGGTAAATCTAGTAGATCACAAAAAATTTTAAATAATTTATTAGGCATGTAAAACACTTTATACTTTAGAAGAACAATTAGCACATCAAGTTGTGGTTTCACAGAAGCAAAATAAATTTTAAGTTAAAAAAGATGAGTACATTTAAACAATTAACATAATTAAATTATTTTAATTAATTTACATACTTAATTTAAATAAAATATCATTGATCACAAACTAGAAGGTTTGTTAACTGCTACTCTAAATCATGATTCCTAAGTGATAAAAGCCCAGTTTTGCATGTGCAAGTGTTTTAATCTCAGGATCAGAAATAAAGATTAAATAGGATGTTGGTGAAAATGCTTTATAACATGCCAGAATAACAAAAGAAAAGGAAGAAATGGCTTATCTAAGCAGCTGTCTATTTTAATATAAAAGAAATCCTTACAAGGAATGACAGATAAAAGACACTCCAGGTGGGGCAGGAATAATTTAATCAATCACTGTGTCAAATTTCTTTGATGATTTCTTCCTTTAACCAACACTGTTGAATACCTACTGTGAATTCACCAAGTATTGGAACCTTATTTTTGATCCTCGAAAGATGCCTAGTTGCCCTTCTCTTTTTCCACTAGCCAAGATATTCTACCATGAAAACTTTCTACTGGATTGGGGTGGAACACCCCGAAGCCCTTTCCTGATTACCACTGGCACAGATGAAATGGGTTGACATTTTTTAAAGTTTACCAAATATGAAAAAAAAAAAACCAACCCAAACCCCACAATAGTATAGTCAAGTTTTCTATTACAGAATTACAGAGCATAAGATTGGAAAAAGAATGAAAGAAAACATGCTCCCCATCCCAATTATATTTCAGTTTCTAAGTTCCTGCCTCTCACACTTTTTGTTCTTCTAAGGAAGCTAGCTAGTATTTCTTACCTGCGCTAAAGAAAACAATGTGTGCTCAGTGGCATTCAAGTTCCATCCCTAAATGAACAAAGAGGTCACTATATCTGAGTCCTCATTCCCCTGGAAACCACAAAGCGCCTTTTCTTTCAATTTCTGCATTATGAGTGGTTCATTTTCAGCAAAGCGTTATTATCACTACCATTTTGACATTAGTTTGGTCCATAAATCTAGAGATCTTGTGCTGTATTCAGATGTTCCCTCAAGTTTTCTATACTTAGCTATCAGCTATTTGCAAAGGCCATAGGGGAGAGGGGGGCAAACGATCGGAGCAGGGCCCATATCTCTGCCTCACAGCACGGAGTGCTGTCACATGGTTTTGTTTCATCTCCTGCCAATTCTAAAAGAGTATGCAAGTCAGATACTATTACCCTTACACCGATGAGCTAAAGGACATGCCTAAGGAAGACAGCATGCAAGCTGTACACACAGCTTGACTTGACACCTGTTCTGGATGACATAAGCTCATTTCTCTTTTTATTCCAAATCTCTCAGTAAAAAAGAATCATTCCCGGGGACAAGAAAGAAATGCACTCAAACGGGAGTAATTAACTCGGGAGTGGAAATGGACGGGTTAGTCCGTAGGGATGAGGGCTTTGCTTCCTCCAGAAGGCCAGGGTTTTCTTCGTGCTTTAACTCGGTCAGATTAAGAGTAGCTATGATGTGACTTGTTTGCAGGGTTCCCTTGAGACTTTTCCTGGGTAGTTTCGTGACTCGCCCAACAGCATAGCATATTAGTGAAACGGAGTAAGAAAATAAGAAAACGCAAAGCACGTGGCGCACCGGATCTCATTATCTTTGGCCTTTTTCCCGACCCGTAGCCGCGCCCTGTTACGACTACGTGGGCGATTCTCCTATAAAAGCCGGTCTCGGCGCGTCTAGCCGCCACAATCTCTTCCTGTTTCCAGCGCAGCTGTTGTTGCTGGAACTGTAGTGGCCGCGAAGATGGCGTCTACCAGCCGGTTAGTAAGCCTGGCCGAGCCCGGCTAGCTGAGGGGCGGGCGGCGAGTGCCAGGGATTTCTAGGCCATCTTCAGGGCGGCCGCGTTTGTCTCAGAGCCCCGGAGATAATAAGGAAAGGCGGCGGGACTGGCCGGCCGGCCCGGACAAAGGCACTTCCAGATGGCGCGACTGTCCGGGGTGTCGCAGGGGGTTTCGAGCCCTCTGTGTTACCACCCTAGCATCCTGGCTTGTCTTCTTACCCAGGCTTTAGCTTCTGTGGGTTCCCGTGTCCTCAGCCTCTGGCCTCCCATCTTTTGCTAATATTTCCGCTTCTTACCTGGTCCATTTTTTTCTACGCTTGTTTTTCTTTCTATGGCCCATCCAACCCTAGGGTCCTTAATTCCTTCCTTCCAGTGAGCGGTAAACGGATATTTCCAGGTCCCTATCGGTCTGACGGCTAAGAAAGTTGGGGACGTCAGCATTGGTCAACCAGATAGAAACTGATTACCATCCCAGTGGCCCTCCGAAAGTGGAAGCTGGGGCATTTCCGAAGAATTGATTAGTTTCCTGCTAAAGGATGTTTCTACAAATGTCGCTCTCTGCGTACTCTTGAAATCTTGCCTGAGAAAATTTTTTACGTATTTGGGGAAAGTAATATATTTTTAAAACGTAGTGTACGCGTATCTACAGGAAATACATGCAGTGTCCCCCGAGACAGGCTTTAACCTTGTGACCTGAAAAATGCTTGCAGACCCTAATTATATTTCTCATTACCATGAGCTAGATATTAGTATTTTTGCATATGTGTAAACTGAGTCATGCCAATGTTGATTTTTTTTTTCCGAGGTTAGTGATAAGTGTAGTGTTTAAGATAACCTATTTCTGTTATCACAAAATAGATCTCTGTTTAACTCGTAATGTACTAAAAGTAGCCAAGTTCTTCAGCTTCTGGAAGATAGGCTGGGCACATTTTTTTTTTTTGATTCTCATCTGTGAAATTGATTAGTTTCACCATTGAAAAGCATTGTTAACAAAATAGGAAGCTGAGGAATCCTGGCCCTTTCTGTTAACTGCTAAGACTTAACTATTTTATGGAGTTTTTTGTTCGTTTGTTTGTGTAGAAAAAAGGTAAAGTGGGGAGCAGCTTTAGCTAATGGCCTGTTTGGAAATAACTTAAAGCCAATGACACCCTTGTTTACTGATTCTAATTCTGTGATTGAATGCTCATTCTGTCTGGGTGTGGTTCTTCAGGTAAAGCTTCCTTGTAGATAAATGGGAACCTTCAACTTCCCTAAATTATCTAGATACTACTTAAATTCTCTTAGGACAGTAGATCTGGTAGGTGAATGTGGTCATATTTAGGCACAGCTTTTGTATACGATAGAACATGAAATTTTATTTGTAAGAATGGTACAGTAAATAGTACACATGGTAAATTGATTGATTAGATTCTTTGCCCAAAGAATGCACTCTTTTGTCTTTACTTTCATTTAAAACAATTTTTTTGAAATAATGTTTTTCTAGACATTCAGCTTTTAAAATTTATGTGCCATTGCAATTAATCATCTCAAAATTTTCTACTTGAGAAAGTAGAAAGTTGTACCTTTCTACAAAGAAATGTAAATGTTAGATTTCTAATTTTAGCATTTTTTGTATTTCTGAGGAAGATGTATTGTTATTTAGCTATGAAACTGCCTGGTGTGCTTACAGAGAACACATTTTGAGTTCAAAACTAGTCTTATTCTGTGACTTCAGGCAAATCTTTTCTGATCATAATCTTTAAAATGGAAATAGTGCCTATTTTTCAGGGCCCTTTGAAGATTGATCATAATAAAATAAATAAATAAATGTATAGCATTAGATACACAGTAAGCACCAAATACATGATAGGCATAAAAAGAGTTTTGGGATTATCTAGTACCTTGGTCATTGGTGGTATTTCTACCATCCTTCCCTATTGTTTCTCTTTATTCCTCCATTGCCTCATTCTTTTTTGCAGGGGGGATCCTGGGGATTGAATTCATGGGGCTCAACCACTGAGCTACATCCCCAGCCTTATTTTATATTGCGTTGCTTTAGCAACTCACTGTTGCTGGCTTTGAAGTCCCCATCCTGCCTCAGCTTCCCTAGCTGCTAGGATTACAGGCATGTACCATGGCACCTGGCTCTTTTGCCTCATTCTTGATTCCCTTTTTACTTTTGTGGATAATTTAATTAAAATTTGACTACTATAGCATGATTTTATTTTATTTTGGATAGGTAACCTATGGAAAGCAAAAGTGCAAAAGATTTTGTAGTAAAAAGGAATCTTCCTCCTTCTTTAGCTCCCAGCCATTTAATTCTCCCTATAGCAGCCATCATTACCAGTTTCTTGGTGTTTTCCTATTGGTCATACTTTAACAAATATGTTTATAGTTTTAATCTCTCTTCCCTTCAAAAAGTGGCCAAGTAAACCCTGTTTGCAACCTTGCTCTTTCCTTTTTTTATGAAGTTAGCACACAAAGTTTAAGCGTATAGTTTAGTTATAAAGTGAGCATATACCACCCAGGTTAAGAAATAATGTACCTCTAGCTGTGACTCTATTAAGTCTCTTTAGTGTCTACGGTCATTACTCCTTCCAAAAGAAAACCACATCCTGACTTCTAACACCATAGATCTGTTTTGCCCATTTTAAAGCTTAAGTAGTACCTGTACTCTGTCTAGTTTCTTGATCAGTATTTTGAGATTCATCTATGTTATTGTGTATAACTAGTTTGTACTTTTTCCTTGGTGTATAAAATTCCTACCTTATTCTTCACTTGACATGTCTTGGAGACACGCACTTTAAGGTTTTCTGTGTACTTTAATAGTGCCAAAGTATTATACCAGTCCTTTGCATACTGTGTTCCGTGTAGCTTCCCATTTTATTAGTTTGTAATTATTTTTATTCTGGTATCATTTTCTTTGTATTAACAGGTTGACATAATTTATACCCACCTAATTTTATTTTTCATAATTTATTAAGATTTTTCTAACAAATTTATAGAATAACTACAAATAAAGCAATTTCTACTTCATTTTTTCAGTGAGAAGATTCAAAATATGTTCTGGTTAGCTTAATTATATATATTTGGGGCTATGGATGATTTATTTTATCAGTTTTCCAGTTCACCTTCTAAGATGATAGTTAACATTCCGAATTGTATTTGCTGTCATAAAGAACTTTATCCAACACTACACATACCTATTTACATACTATAAAAACAGTTGATTTTCATCTTTTAGATGTATGATTATGGGTGCCAGAACATAACCATTTGCTATATTACTTGAAGTGAATTTATAAAGGGGCTTCAGTGATAGCAAATATTTGTGATTATGAGGTTATTCTTCCCAGAAATAATTATTAAATTTATGTTAAGTGTTTTTGTTGCTTTTATTATTTAGTTATTTTTATTTTTTTATGTTATTTTTAGATATACATGACAGTATATTTTGATATATTATACATACATAGAGTATAACTTATTTTAACTAGAATCCTGTTTTTGTGGTTGTACATGATAATGGAGTTTTACTGGTCATGTATTCATATATGAATATAGGAAATTTATGTTTGATTAATTTTACTGTCTTTCTTATTCCCATCCTTCTCCCTTCCCTTCATCTAATCCAATTAACTTCTTTTTTTGTTGCTTTTAAAGCTGATTTTGTCAGATCATTTAGGGTTGTCTTCCCCAGATTGCTTTCTTGCTCAAAGCAATTGATTGAGCAGATTATTAATATCACAAATCTATTAGTTAGATTAGCTTTGAAACCCTTTCTTGAATGCTAAAAATTCAGTTCTGTATTAGATGAAATCATCAGGTCTTAAGTTTAGCAGAACTATATCTAGCATCTTTCATTTGTATACCTATTGGGTTCTTTGTATGCTTCTAAATCTGTTATTAAGGTGAATAACAGAAAAAAAGATCTGAAATATGTTTTCTAATTGAAGAAATAAGTGGCAAAAGGTACAAACCAGGTGGTTATATGCAACCGCTGCAGGCTATTAATGGTAACTAGTTTTTGTTATGCTACTGATCAAGATTTTTAAAAATCTTAGTGGCTTGCCTGTTAAGAAACACTTGTTTTCAAGTTTTGAAAGCCTTCTATGTCTGCAAATCAGGAACTACAATTAAAAGAATTCTAATGGAATTTACATGCTAATTACTAGAAAAATTTGATCTTTGTAACATATAATCTATATCAGATAGTACTATATTTATTGATTAAAGGGACCTAAATGGAATGTATACTTTGAAGATTTAGCTTAAATGTATTTAAATTACAGTATTGGAAAAATGTTCAAAATCTTTTTCCCCCCAGAAGACTACTTTGCTACAAGTTGCTTTTGAAGATATAAAAATCTAATATTTTTCCATGTAGTTTGGATGCTCTTCCCAGAGTCACATGTCCAAACCATCCAGATGCAATTTTAGTGGAGGACTACAGAGCTGGTGATATGATCTGTCCTGAATGTGGTCTGGTTGTAGGTAAGTAGCTATTACGGTTTTAGTATAAATCACTTAGGATACTTTTTTTAACTTTCCCCCCTCTAAGTAATTCGTGTTTATTGTAAAAACAAAAAATTAAGAGACAGAAATGAGTGAAATAATCCAGAAGTATCATTTTATTGTATAACCACATATATTTTTCATAATGTGGGTGGGAGATGATCAAAAAGAGATGAAGTCTTTAATCTTAAATATTTGGTGGGGGTTAAAAGAGTCCATGACAATACATATATCAAATAACAAATAAGTTAACCCAACACTTGTGGGTTTTGTATACTTTGGAAAGTAAATAAGCATGATTTATTTCAGAGTAATAAAGGTGTATCTGTACTGAGTTTCATTCAATGCTTTTCAGTTAACAAAAAGATTTGTTATAACTTTTATCTGGAGTCACTGATGTATGAATATCTACTTTAAACTAATATTGTTCAAATATACCATTTCTTAAAATTTTACTTTTATTCCTATTACTAATCTAGATATGCAGAAGAAATTCAGAGTAGTTATTTTTATGGTAGGCTTATGGTATAGTACTTACTGATCAATTTATTGATTTTGTTTTTCGTGTACTTGGGATAGAACCCTGGGCCTTACCCATACTGGGCAACTGCTGTACCACTGAGCTACATCCGTAGCCTTCAGTAGTTCAGATTACTTGAGAACGAAAATGTTAGTAGGATTCTGAGAAGTATAACAAAATTTGGAAGAGATATACTGTGGAATTGTCTTCAAGAATGTCTGTACTATTCATCAAAAAAAGCTACTTGCTTATAGTGGGAGTTTTAAAGCATACAGAATTGCTTATAGGAATAGAGATTCATGTTCAATTGCATTCTCAGTGAACAATATTAACAACTAATATATTGACAGACTAGATACGGCTTAAATTATGTAGGTATTCATTCAGTTTTTCTTTAAACCTGTGAAGTGAACACTAATATCTTCATTTTACAAATGAGGAAACTGAGGTTTAGGTAGTCTTGCAGTTTGACTCCATCATGTACATGGGAGCTTGATTTCTATCCTGTATTAATAAAATGATTTCAATTTGAGAATGGCAAACACAAGCCAGCACCTGTTTTTATATGGCTTGCATGCTAAGAATGACTTTACTTTTTGGGGGTTGGGGGTACTAGGGATTGAACTCAGGGGTCCTCAACCACTGAGCCACATTCTCAGCCCTATTTTTGTATTTATTTAGAGACAAGGTCTCACTGAGTTGCTTAGTGCCTTACTGTTGCTGAGGCTGGCTTTGAACTCGTCATCCTCTAACCTTCGCCTCCCAATCCACTGGGATTACAGGTGTGCTCCACTGCACCCAGCATGACTTTACATTTTTAAATGATTGAGAAAAAATAATTCTATTTTTGAACACAGTAAATATCAAATTCAAATTTCAGTATCCATAAATAAAGATTATTGGAACACAGCTACGCTCACTTGCTTTCACATTATAATAGCAGTTTATTAGTTGCAGCAGAAATCATATGTGGTGCTCTCACTGCTTGTTTCAGCCACTCAGTACACAACAAATCACAATGATGCAGTTATAACTCAACAATGTTTTGAGTGCCATGCATATTGCCATAATGCAACATTTATTTATTTGTATTACATGGCATACCCATCATGTCAAAACAAGAAAAGTAAACCATGAATGTCATGCTTTTAAGTCACAGTGGCATGTGAATTATTTTGTTATTGAGTAAAGATAACAGTGCTTTGTGTTTATTACACAATGATACTATGCCTGTGCTAAAAGACTGCAATGAACATAAAGATTACCATTAATCTTAATCACAATATTAAACACTTAATCACAATATTCCTAACTCAGGAAAACAATGGTCAAGAAAAAAATGTAAAATAGAATATTTGATTATAGTCGAATTTCTTCACAAAAATAGAAGACTAAAAGGCAGCAATGAAGGTAAGTCTTGAAAGGCTTATTTCTAGGCTAAGCAAGAAAAACCATTTATCAATGATAAGTTAATTAATTTGTATTTGATTACAACAGCTGAAGAAATGTGGTCAGGGAAAATTTATTTAAGATTGTTAGCTTTGTAGCAAGAATGGTTGCTTAAAGAATCGAGGACATTGATAACAACTTTAGTGAATGAAATCCTGTCTCTAAATAAAAAGGACTGGGGATGTAGCTCAGTAGGTAAGTGCCACTGGGTTCAATCCGTGGTACCCAAAATAAATAAATAATAAATAGAGTTGAAAACATTAAGACCATCTTCAAAAGTCAGTTAAAAATCAAGGCAAAAAAAAAAGCAAATTATTTCAGGTATATTCTTTGCTTATGATAACTATACAGATATTACTAATACTGTTCAGTAGTTTATTCAAGTCAATACTGAGGTTGAAGTGACAAGAATTCACTTCCATGAGTTGTCTGCATGGAACAAATATAGGAGAAAATAATTTGAAGGAAGTTGTGAAAATACTAATTCATTACAACTGAAACTGGAATCTGCTAAGATGTGTTATTCCTGATAGTGGTACATATATGTGTGGATCAGAAGACATATTTGGGCAAATTTTAGAGATTATGAAAATGTAACATTCTTAAGGGTTATGATTATTAATTACATTATTCATTAGCAGTTTTTTGTTGTTAAACAAGTAGCGTTGATAGTGAACTTCATTCATTCTCATGGACTTAATAATTCTGTATTATTTTGTTAGAAATAGAATTGTTTATCCTAACTTGCCCTACCACACAATAATTTGGTAGCTTAGGAATGGCAAAGTTGTGCTATTTGTTTTGAGTTTAGGTTCAAAGTTGAAATCTTTCTGAATCATACTGCCTTCAACTACTACTCAATGACCTTGGAAATTAGCTTTTGCTGCAAATCTACATACTAATTTATGGATTAATATGAATGAATTCTACTTAGAATTGCAAGGAAAAACAGTGCTTATATATGAAACCTATAGAGCTATAAAGTCAGTTTGACAACAACTATCATCATTTGGATCAAAATAATGTCAAATTGCTTTTATATACTTCCAGTGCTGTTAGAAGTTAACACAAGAATATGTTCCTTACCACACAAATTTGCAACTTATGTATTTTTTGAGCTCAAGCTATATTTCAGCAGTGTGTGTCGGACCTGAATGCAAATATAAGGAAATACTTATGTTTCAAAATGCATTTACCTGTGCAGTTAAGAAACTTCTCTGACCTTAATTGAAAGGATTAGTCACAATGGAGGCTGAGACAGGAGGATCTCAAGTTCTAGGCCAGCCTGGGCAACTTAGGAGATCCTGTCTCAAATTTTAAAAAGGACTGGAGATGGTAGAGTACTCTTAACATGTGTGAGGGTTTAGGTCCTATCCCTCATACCATAAAAAGAAAGAAAAGAAAAAGCAATTTATGGACAGTAAAACAACATATGAAAAGGAGAATACCAGAAGAATAAATGCCTTCTAAGCAATAAATATGCTCAATTAAAATTATATGCTTGTTATCACTATTTGTCAGTGCTTGAGAGGTGAACATTTGTAATTGATTTTGATGACAGAAAACACTTTGAACTCCAAGTAAGTAATATGTTACCAACAAAAATAGTTTTCATTAGGAGATATGTATTAAAATAGATAGTAATTATTATATTTTAAATTTCATATACAGTAAATTAGTGAATCTTCTTTCATATAAATGCCTTCATAATATCCTCAATTTTGCCTTTTGACCCACAGAGCCTAAAATATTTACTGTATGGCCCTTTGTAGAAAATGTTTATTAACGCTTGAGTTAAATTAGTGCATTTTAATTCTTCCAAAATATTAATATAAAATCAATAGTGTAAGAGTGAGATGGAATTGAAATTGAAGATAATTTTGCTTCTTAGCTCTCACTTCTGTAGCCATTTAAAAAGAAATAGTGTAAAAATGCCTCATTATAGTTCCAGCTTTTCATCAGCCTCACTTCCACGTTAAACCAGCAAGATAGTTGGGTAAGGTTAATCAATTAGAGGAAAGAAGATATAATTTATGAATTTATATGCTTTCTTGTACTCATATCCCTAATTTTTACTTGGATTTTTATACCAAGCTAAAGGAAATTATGTTTGTTTTAGCTTTGCCTTATTGACTTAACTAGTCGTGAATACCAGTACCAGAACTATATTTTATTTCAGCCTAAGCTATGGGTTAAATTTTTAGGTCAGAAATTTTAAAAATGTATTTCTGTAAGATGTTCTTTCTGTAGTTTATAATTCTTATTCTTCCTTGTATTTTATAGCTGTATTTCCTTGTGATACTGGTTCTTCTGACATAAAATGTAACAGTTAAAATATGCAATAGGCTATTTATGATAAAATATGTGATATATCTTAAGTCAAAAATTTATTCTATGACCAAAAAAGGATAGGTGGATAAGTTTGCAAACAAAGTTGTTTTTTGCTGAGAATATTATCAAGCAAATTAAGTTGAACATAGTTTAATTGGAAATGACATTTAGTGTGTACACACACATATTATTGTCATGGTCAATAATAATAGAGATACTACCAAATAAGTAATTGAACTTTTATCATCTCAGGGTTTAAAGGCACATATTCTTTGTTGCCAACTCAGTTCAGCCTTACACCTCTTATGCTAAGGAAACCGAAAAGAAACCAAACTGAGTTAAAACTTTTGCAACCCATTAAGGGTATAATATCTGGGCCTTTTTTTGATATTTGAGATAGTGATGTTCATACAAATTTTAATTCAAACAACATTGTTTCCTTCTGTTGGTGTACATGGTGTGATTGTCTTTGCCACAAAAAAGTTTATACTATCTAAAACTTGTTAGATTATACCATATTTGTTGAATAAGTATTTTGAATAGTCTGCAGTTCAGTTACCAATTTCAGAAACTGAAATTCTCAGAATTGTTTTTGGACAACACTGTACTTCATTAATTTTCTAATGTGTACTTCATTTGATGCTTTCTCCCAGTATTTAGCTGTTCAGTGTTTGGTTTCACCTGTAGTTTGTTTCTGTTTTTTGAAGATTTTTTTAAATGCTATTTTCATAACTATTTAATGTTTAGTGATTATCTAATTGATTTTCCCTTTTCATTTGAATTAGGAATTTTATTTTAAACATAATAAATATTATCATTTGGCATTAGCTCTCTAATTTTACTGGTGATCCTTAAGATAATGATAATGGCTTTAAGCAGAGCTAGTTTTTAAAGCAGAGCTTGGTTGTTCCTGCCACAAAACTATTGGTTCTAATAGCACTGATTTGGTTTTGTTTTTGTTTTTTTGTTTTCTTCCACTGGATTCTAATAGTATTACGTCACTTTAAAAGTTGGAA
>PVHX01021551.1:0-29495 GCA_004024805.1 Geosciurus inauris
CCCTAGTACCAAAAAAAAAAAAAAAAAACTATGAGAGGAGAGAATGAAACCTTGATACTATGTGTATTTATAGACCATGCTGTTATTGTTGACATTGCTGCTTTTTATTTATGAGTATTTTTATTTGTTTGTTTTTTTTAACATTATAATACACTTTATTCAGTTAAGAAGTAATGTTTGGGATGCAGGTGAGGGAGGGATCGAGGTCATGGAAAACTAATAATGCAGCCACACAGTGAAGGCAAGAGTTCAGAGAAAGCCTTTCTACTGGTGATGGGCACCTGTCAGCAAACAGCTCCCAGTTGGAATGAAGTGTTGCTGCTGCTCAGTCTAATCAGACTCAGGCCCAGAGCACAGAGAAATCCTGTGCAGACCTCGAGCTGCTGGCCTTGAAATGAGAGCTCTTAGGTGCTGAGTAAGAGTAGGATGCTTGGCTTTGGGTGGAGTCCAAGGAGACCATAACCCAGCCCTCCAGTGCAACCCAGATCTGCTAGCCACACCCCCTCCATTCTCAGCCATCCTCATGCTGCCAGGAGAGGAACTGGGGAATGCTGGGGGACCTTGAAAGGCCATTTCAGAATCCAGCTAAAGGGTCTGGGGTGTCATCCATTCAATTGAAGCAGGACAGTCTATTGGGGAGGTGGCTCTCTGAAGCTCTGTCCTTTTGAGGTGAGGTGGGCCTGGGGGTTGTCCTGTAACTTTTGTTGTCCCTTTCCTTAAATCTTTTTCTTCCTGTTTAAAACAAACTAGATTTTAAAAGCTTGCAAAAGTTAAATGTATTTGTTGTAGAAAATCTAGGAAATCAACAAAGCCAGAATTATGTCACTGCTCACATGTATTCTTTTCATCTGTTTTATGCTTATATTTTTACACATACATCTACCAAAATGCAACCATACACATTTGTATATGGCATTTGTTTTTAAACAGCATCCTAGGCCTCTTTCTGTGTCATTAAATTGTTTTTAAAATAATTTTTTAGTTGTAGATGGGTGCAATATCTTTATTTTATTTACTTATTTTTATGTGATGCTGAGGATCGAACCCTGTGACTCATGCATGCGAGGCAAGTGTTCTATCACTGAGCTACAGCCCCAGCCCTCATTAAAATATTTTTATCATCATTTTTATTAGCCATGTAAGTGTGTTCCATTGTAGAGGTGTTTACTAACTTATTGAACTCATCTCCTGTTGTTGATGATGTTATAAAAATATTGTGATAAAAAATACCTTCTAGTTTTATGGTGTTATAAAAATATTGTGATAAAAAATACCTTCTAAGGTCTAGGACAGCACCTGGCCTCATGAAGGTGCTTTCTACATAGCACTCTCATAAATCTGTCTGCATATTTATATCTCTTGCAGCAGTGCGGAACACTGTTCTACTGATTACCTTTAGCAACACTGGGTATGGCCATTTTATTAGTCACTGTCGATTTTAAAAGAAAAAAAAGTAGCATGTTGTTTTTTTAACTCCCATTTCTTTGGATAGCTGAGGTTGGATATTTAAATGTGTAGGGGGCCATAGTTTTCTCTAATGAATATTCATTCTGTTTCTCATTCTACTACTAATATATTTATCTTTTGTTACTAATTGGAAATCTGGTGTGTTTTCGTTTTACATTTTTCAGCATTTAATCTTGCTTATGACGTGTGTGGATACTAACATGGAAAAACACATTTCTGTGAAATCAAATCTATCAATCTTGTCCTTTAGGCTTTTTAATTTGGTACCACTCTTAGAAAAGACTTCCCTTCTCCAAGATGAAAGAAATAGTCATTTCTATTTTTCTCAGGTAATGTCAGTAATCACTTCCTTTTGAAAGTCTGGATCAGGCTGAGTAATATTTCCAGCCCTTGAGAGGACAGCACATTAATTCAGCTCCAGAGCTGACTTTTCTCCACAACCTGGACACAGACTGCTCCTAGTTGAATGACCTCCAAACTGCTGACTGATACATGGTTCACTTTTTCCAGGAGCCTCAGAAGCATCTGTCCTTTCTCTCTTAATGCGTTCTCCAGTGACATTACACAAGCCTTGCCTATCCTTTTTGAGAAGCCCTAGGGTTACAAAGAACTTTGCTCTGATTGACCAGTTGATCTTCATTCTCACACCTCCATGTCTTGCTCCCTCCTCCCCTCAGAAAACGGCTAGAGCGAGGAGGGTGGTTTGGCGCTGTGCCATCAAGTTGCCTATCTTTCTGCTCTGTGTCTCTAGCTATATGTCCTTGGATAAATTACTTCTTTGAGCCTCAGTTTTGGCATCTGTAAAATGGGGATTCAAAAATTCCTGTCAAGGCACATTCTAACTTTGAGGAAAGGTAATCGTGGTGCCAATAGCGTCAGCTTTGCCTTATCCATTTGTCGTATGTGATCATTTCATACTTGACTATGATTCAAGTTTTCCTTCAGTTTTAAGTTTCCAAGATGTGCACACTGTGTATGAAACATTGTCTTATAACCTTATTTGGGGGTGGGTAACCAGGGATTAAACTCAGTGCTTGACCACTGAGCCACATCCCCAGCCCTATTTTGTGTTTTATTTAGAGACAGGGTCTCACTGAGTTGTTTAGCACCTCACCAGCTGAGGCTGGCCTTGAACTCATGATCCTCCTGCCTCAGCTTCCTGAGCTGCCGAGATTACAGGCATGCGCCACCATGCCCAGCAGCCTTATTTTTATTTAACCAAGAAAGCCCAAATACATCTCTATATGAATTTTTAAACATTCTCAAAAGAAACAAGAAGAATAAAAATCAGTATCATACTAACACCAACAATCTGTTGTAAAACTTACTATTACATAGATGTGTCTTCATTAGTTCCAGTATTGCTTTGAACTTTGAATTAAAATGACAGATAGCCTTTGCTCTTAGGGAAAGTACCTGGTGTATGGACACCTAGACCTCATGAGTTTGCTTTGAGAATTAAGGGAGATCATGCATGACTGTGGTAGTGCATTATCATGATGATATTATTGCCCACAGAATCTCCTCTTTCTTTAGCTTAACCATTTCCCTTCCTCTGTGGTGTTCCCCTAGCATTAGCTTTCTGGCCTTTCAAAATTCTCTGATTCTTTACCCCAATTCAAATGTCATTTTCCACACTAGTTTTCCAGTTAAATTTAGTTGCTCTTTCTCTTACTCAACCATGATATTTTGGCGGTATTTTGATTTAGCCCCTATTTTATTCAGACTGCATTTGACACTTAAGCTCCTTGAAAGCAGGGACCTTGCCTCAGGATTTTGGTCATGGAAGAGAAAAGATTGATTTTGGCTCATAGTGTCGGAAGTATAGTCCAGGGTAGGCTAGCTCCAATGTACAACATCATAGCTGAAGAACATGGCAGAGGAAAGCTGCTCAGTTCATGCCCACCAGGACAGAGAGAGACCAAGAGACAGGGAGGAAAGGGCCAATGACAGATAGAATTCCCAAGGCCATACCCTCCTACTGCCTTCAGCCATGCCTATAGTTTTCATCATCTCCCAGTAAGTCCAAATTATTAACCCATCAAATGGATTCATCAATCCGCTCATGAGGTGAGTGCCCTCATGATCCAGTCACTTCACCTGTGAACATGGCTTTGTCCCTAACACATGAGCTTTTGAGGGACATTCCACATCCATACCATAACATAGTATTCTCCCCATCTGTTCCCAGTTCTCTTGGCACTCCACAAAGGCTCTGAGTGGAGTTATTTGTAGTTCTCAGGAATGATGGAGGCAGCTGGATGGGCTTAGACTGGACCATAGAAAGCTAGAGGCAGCATGTGACTGACTCCAGGTGTTAGAGATGATACCTGCCAGAGGAAAGGAAAAGTGATACCATAGTCTGATACCATAGTTCCTAATAGGTTTGAATGGTGAAGCAAATTTCAGCTCAATATAGCGAAGACCTTCCTAATAATAAACAAACAAACAAATAAAAAGGCAGAGTAGGAAAGAAAACTAATAGTTATTAATAATCAAGGGTTGAATTGCTACTATACATAAATTATTTCCACTCCCACATAGTCTCATAAAATAGCTCCCCTCTTTCATGGATGAGAAAATTAAAGTTCCCAAAGAGCTAAAGACCAGGTATAAGGGCTAGGGATATAGCTCAGTTGGTAGAGTGCTTGCCTCACATGCACAAGGCCCTGGGTTCAATCCCCAGCACCACACACACAAAAAAAAACAAGTATAAGTTCACATGGTTCATCTACTTCTTTTTTTTAATAAATTTTTTTAGTTGTTGATGGATCTTTATTTTATTCATTTATTGTTTGTATGTGGTGCTGAGGATCGAACCTAGTGCTTCATGCATGCTAGGCAAACACTCTACCACTAAGCTACAGCCCCAGCCCGGTTCATCTACTTCTTCATGCATTCCTTCCTGAAGAAGCAATTTCCCTCTCCCTAGAGAAATTGCATGACCATTTTGGGGGAATGCTGTATTGAGTGCTTGGGGCAGAGTATTTGTCAGCTTTTTGTCTCTGTCACAAAAGACCTGAGTAAACAATGCCAAAGGAGAAAAGATTTGTTGTGTTTCATGGTTTCAGAGGTTTCAGTCCATGGTCAGTTGACTCCATTGTGTTGGGGCCTGTGGCGAGGCAGAGCAACATGGTGGCAAGTATGTGGGGGAGCAAAGATGCTCTCCTCATGACGGCCAGGAAGCAGAGAGAGAGTGAGGAAGGGCAGGCCACCATGACCTAACTTCTTTCCAATAGGCCTAACTCTTAAAGGTTTCACCACCTCCAAAGAGCACCACAGGCTGGAGACCAAGCCTTCAACACAGGCCTTTGGGGCACATTTAAGATCCAAGCCATAACAGGGGTATTGCTATGACATATGTTGTAGTTTTTCTTCCATCTCTAAACTCTTCTGTTTGAGGACTTCTCAGTCTCTGACATGAGTGTAATGGGAATAGACCCATAAAACATCCCTTCTCTCATCTTTTTGTGGAAAAGATATATTATAAAATTCTTACTAAAATTATCACAAATTATCATTACATAATTTCATCTGTTATTGGTCCTATCAGTATTTATGAAGCTGTTTGGAGAATGTGGCCTTGGAAATTTATATTCTAATAAAACTGACTTGGTTCTGGCCAATAGGGGCTGTATTTTTCCACCAAAGGCTAGTCTATCTGAGGAGAAAAAAAATGAAAATATGCATGCGTTGTCACCTGATTCTAGAAGCCAGATGGATGAGTTACTTAGCCTTGCTATCCTGAGTACATTCCATGCTGAAGGTGAGTCCCTACAGACTGAGCCCCCCAGCGTCAGTTTCTGGGGCAGACAGCCAACTTTCTGAAGCAGCTGCCATTTTTCTTGGGTGATTCATGTGTGAAAGTGTCTCCCCCATAAGAATCTGGGTCATCTTGTTCTTCCCAGAGCCAAGGTCTTATCAGACTAGAAGTGTCTACTCAATACAAATGCATCCCAGTTGGGAAGTTTATGAATGTGAAGGATAGACGTTCCATCCAAATATATGACCATTTGGTCTATAGCATCTCATATTTGGCTATCCTGCTTTTTTGTACTTAAGAGAATTGGGCCTTAAAATCCAGAGCTGATGTACATTTTGGTGAAGCTTCAGAGATAACTTCAAAACGGTCATGTATCTCTATCTTCTCAGTTGGAATGGCCTAACTCGGTATTCCTACTTCCTGTTATGAAGGCAGAGCCTTGAATTTGAGTACTGCCCTCTGCGTGTGTGTGTGTGTGTGTGTATGTAAAATAACATTCCTGGTTAAAGTAGAGATGACAACAACAAATCAACTGCCAAGGACATCTAAAAAAAGTTTAATTTTTTTTCCTCTTTTGACCCTGATTTCTTTTCCCAAGAAAAATATCACAAATATCTTCCTCTTCTTCCATTTTCATCACACAAAATGTGTTATTCCTGGAGAGGGTTGGGGAAGGGAATGATGATTTTTTTTTTTTGGATCTTGCAAGATAGAAAAGCCATCAAAACACTTGAATATGAATTTGGCACTACTTTGAGATCATTTAGCCCGGTCTGCCACATGTTGGACAGACATGCTCCAGAAAAGAAAGTATCACGTGATATCAAGCAATACTTTTGTGGCAGGGCTGGGACAGACCCCATTGCCTGGTCCTCACTGTGCAGCCTGGGGACATCACAGCTTCTCAGGCTTGTTCAAACTGCAAGGGAGACCTGATAGAGTAATCAGACCCACCAGGGCTCACAGGAGGCCATTAGAGCAGAGCATCTTTTCTTCTTCACAGTGCTGTTGTGAAACTCAAGGACATGGAACCCACAAAATGCAACCCTCAATTAACTGTCATTGCTTTCTTTTAAAGATAAGGCTGGAAAAGGTAAGAAAATAGAAAAGGGATTTATTACAAAGCAGTGTCCTCTATGATTCCACTTAAATGAAATACCTATAGGGGTCAAATTCATAGAGACAGAAAGCTGCATGGTGGATGCTAGGATCTGGAGTTGGGGAGGAATAGGGAATTAGCATTTAATGGGTATGAAGGTTTAGTTTGGGAATATGTAAAAAGTTCTGGAGATAGATGGAGGTGTTGGGTTACACAAAAACGGGAATGTATTTAATGCCACAGAACTATACAATGAAAAAGAGTTAAACAGTAAATTTTATTATTTATATTTTACCACATTAGGAAAAAAGCACAACACTTAGTATAATTTATAATCTCCATACCACTGTACACATGCCTCCCCCCAAACAGACTATGATATCCTAAAGAATGTAAGAGTTTTGTACTATCTTTTATTTGCCTTGTATTTTGTTGTTTTCAAAATAATCTCGCACACGTGGTTACAAATCAAGAAAGAAGGCTCGACAGGTCTCCTTGTCCCTATTTTACCAATGCGCAAACTGAAGCCCAAAGTGACCCAGCTGATAGGTAATGGAGTTGGTTCTGGAATCCAGGGTTTCTGGTTTGAATTCCTGGAACCAAGCATAAAAATTTTAAATTGATGCTTAACATTTTGTACTTACTAACTCTAGCAAGTAGACAAATATATTTTAGAAGGATTTTTGAGAATTTCAAACACTAAAGTGGTTTGGAAGCTTTGAACACAAAAATAAACTAACTTTGTTGCTCCATTGTCTAAGCATTCTGATTACCCTGGGTTTTACTGTGTGGTGATAATCATGACAAGTGCTTATCTAAGACTTGTCTGAGTACCAGGTACTTTTCTAAGTGCCCTAGCTATACTACTTCATTTGTCAAAATGTGTACCGTTCTTTTTTTACTTAAACTTTATAATTCAATTTTTTAAGACTAATGTGTGCTAAGCCCTCCTATGAGCTTTGTGTATTTTATCTCATTTAATCCACATGGTAGTGCAGGGCAAGAGGTATTACTAGAACTTGGAGATCTTAAAAAATTTGCTTAAAGACATTTAATCGGAAGTGACACAGCCAGGATTTGAACCCAGGTCTGCCTACCTTTTCACTTAATGCTGTGTGCATCCTTCTGATCGCCATCATCTCACTAATGATGTCAGCTGGGTGGCTGAGGCAGTGTCAGAGCATGGATACTGGTTGGCTTATTGTTTGCTTCTTGAGGGACTTCTAAGTTTCACCCTGAAATTCTGGCTGGAAATTCGATTCAGTTGCTGAAAGCGGAAGAAATACAGCTTTCATGTTCATGCACAATTTGCTATTTCATTTTCTTTTATTATCCTGAGACTTAATGTAAATCACACTCTCCCATCAGTCCTAGGAGTTCTGATTATGTTCATGGGGTCCAGCTAAGAGCAAGGGTAGTAAATTACTGCCACTTTGTTTGAAAATTTTTTTAGCCACAGTACATTAGCTGCTTTTGTTTGCTTTTCCACTGGTGGTGTGCACATTTTTATTTCAGAATTTGTGTTTCTTGAATGTCTCATTTGTGAATAATGTAGCTTGCAAAATGGAATGATTGGAGAAAAAAAAATGAAAGAGGGTGTCCTGTTTGGCATCTGCAAGATTTTAAAGCATTTATAGTGAAAATGAGGTATGGAGTCAGTTTTTCTCTCTCTCTCTCTCCCTCCTCTCCTGTTTTCTCCTAATATCTCTGTTCTACTCCATTTCCCCAAAGCAATTGCTATGAAATGACCAGTATGGCAGCTAATATCAGGCTACTACCAACACATACCTTCTTCTAGGCTTCTCTTAAGTATTTCTATTTGAAAGATTGATAGATCAGAGGGTCAGGGGGTATGTTTTATTGTAAGTTTCTGTTCCAAATTTCCTGACTTTTTTGTAAAATAAATAAATAAATAAGCCTTTTAAAAAGCAAAAATGAGACTAATAAGAACCAGACTCTAAAATTATTGTCAAGATGTCAAAAAATAACTGCTTTTCCTTGAATCAATAGCATTAATCTTGAGGTACCTCCTTTTCCATAGAATCTCCCTAATAGCTTGATCTGCTTCTCTTGCTGAACCATCCACAGAGTAACTTATATAATGACACCTGATTCCTCAGTGGCTTTCAGTAATGGATGTGGGAGTTCAGTGAGGACATTGGGCTATATATTTTGATATGGGGCTGAGAAAGGAGGCACTGGCATGTGCTAGCTGCCCTGACCTTGAGGTCTTAGGAGGCTGTTTTGTCACAGTGTTCAAGGAGCATCCTACAGGGCTGGAAACCAGTGATGCTACCAGAACTGGTGGCAATGTCTGTAATCCCAGGTAGGGACTGGGGCAAGAGGGCTCAAGTTCCAGGCCAGAGTGGACAACTTAGCAAGACCCTGTCTGAAAATAAAATATATATATTTTCAAAGGGCTGAGTGAGTAGCTTAACAATATGGTGCTCGCCCAGCATGTTTTGGCCCTGGGTTTACCCATCAGTACAGAGAGAAGGGAAAGGAAGGAAAGGGAAGAAAACAGTGCTGTTTGCAGAGGACTCAAGTGGGTTTGAAAACAGCTGGTTTTCTTAAAATTTGTCAGTTTTTCAAGTGTCTTTGGAAAAGTTTTCAGTGCACATGAAAAGGAAGCTTAAGTTAGAGTTTTCATTCTATCAATAATCCATTCATAATCCACTAAAATTGTTAGTAAATTCTATTAGACTTTATATTTAATATCTTCCAGGGAGGCTGCCTACTTAGAAGAACCCCCATGCTGTCTGATAACTGCTCCCATGACCCATCACCATGGACCTTCAGCAGCCATATTTGTATTATGTAGCTCTGGCCCTCTGGTGAGAGTTGATTGGACCAGAGAGAGGTACTTGACTCTGGTAGAGCCAGTCAGATTCTCTTTTCTGGAAATTTGGGTTTGGTTTTCAGAGACAGCCAGTTAGTATTGATGAGTCGCTTTTAGAGCTGTGAGATCAACTTGGGGGCCGTGTAATGATCATTAATTGTGTGTATTGAGAGACAAAGAAATTTATTTTTGCAAAGAGATTTAAGCAGATTCATAGAGAGAAAAAGAGATTGGGAGTGCAAGATTTCTGAACTCGGTCCCAGCAGCTTTTTAGCTTCTGGTTCCTCTTTCTCCTAAGGCCTGGCCAGACTCTTTGCCAGTTCTGCAAGAAACCCTGGATCCCATGTTAAATTCCCATGCCCTTCATCTGCTCCTCTTGTCCTCTAAAACAATCTTAAATTAGTTCCTGTTACATGCAGCCAGAAGGTCTTAACAGACATGTTGTCCATCTTGCCAGTATCTATTTGCTTCATTATAGATGGATAAGTTGACACCCACTCAGGGAACAAACTTGAAATCTCTTAGTCTTGTCCTCTCAATAGACAGATGAGGAAACTGAAGACAATAAATGCAAAGTAAATGATTTTCCCAAGGTCACACAGCCAGAACTTGATCCCTGGCCTGCTGGTATTCAGGTCAGTTCGCATTCTTTCTAGGCAGGCTCCCTCATGCTTGCCTGCCATGCATCTACCCATCCATCCATCATTCATCCACTCAACCATCCATCCATCATCCATCATCCATCCATTCATCCATCCACCCATCCATCCATCATCCTTCCATCCATCCACAAATCCACTCATCCATTCATCATCCATCTATCCATCCATCCACCCATCCATCGATCTATCTACCTCTCTATCAATCATCCATCCATCATCCATCCATCCATCCATTTATCCATCCATTCATTCACCCAGTAAATATAAACTGAGAAAACTTCTGCTATATGATAAGTACTGGAATACATACTCTTTGTCCTCAACAAGCTGCAAATGTAGTAGAATCAAAGTTTCTTATGCTTATTTACACTTCATTCCATGGAGTTTCCCACCTGGAAGGCACTGTGCTGGTGTTGAGAGCACACCATCAGAGCATGTTCATTCAAGAATTTCCCAGCGCACACTCTATTGTATAGTCTCCGCACCTCTCTTGTGGTACTCCAATATCTGTGATGGTGCATTTTCATAATGTATTTCCCTTGGAAGATCCTTGAATGCAAGGAGTCCTGACTTTGTGGAGTCTTGACTTTCATTTCCTAGTGTGGAATCTTACAAGGTACATCTTCAAAAAGTGTCTAGTATTCTAAAGAATTTATTTCACCCCTTAGAATCTTAAGTGAACACTGTGTATCAATTATCTATTATTAGGAAACAACCACTCCAAACTTAATGGCTTCATATATATAAGGATCCTGTATTTCATCATCTCCGATGGTTCTAAGAGTTGACTGACATCAACTACATGGTCCTTCCTCAGTCAGGGCTTCTCATATGGCTACAGCCATATGGTGGCTATTCCTGCATCATTTTGAAGACTTGGTCATTCACATGCCTGGTGAGGGGACTCAGAGGACTCAGAAAGCTGGCAACTGGAACAGGTGGGGCCCTCAAGGGCATCTCTTTCACTCAGGATTCTCTGCATGGTGGCCTCAGGGTAACTGGTAGCTGGAGACTCCCCAGATGACTAACCCAAGCCTTTTCTAACCTGATCGTCCCAAGTCACTTACACAGTGTCCCTTTGGCAACATTTTGTTCCTCAAGACAACCACCAGATGCGAAGAAAGAAGACATGGACTCCACTTTTTGATGGAAGGAATGTCAAAACATTTTCAGACCTGTTTGTACATCCCTGCTTTATACTTCTTCACATATAGAACATATAAAAAGAAATAAGTGCTATCTCTGTACTCAAGGAGTTTTTATTTGAGTAAAAAAGCCATGTTTTTCAGACAACTGCTAGTTTTGGGTTTCACTGAAAGATACATGAAGCCCAAGTAGTTTGCTGCTTTCAGCCACAATTACTCACAGTGTTTAGTAACTTTAGATTTCAGTGGCCTAGGACTTCATATTGGCAAGCAGGTAGGGTCAGGGACTCATTTTATCATGCAACTTTTGTGTGCCAGGTATTGTCTTGACACTTTGCAGGAATAGACAGTGAGCATCCCCTGGACCTGCCAAGACAGAGCAAGAGACACTCCTAGAAATATAACCCATGGGAAGAATGCAAAAGAGAAAGAAGATTTTAAGCATGAAGGTATACATTAGGGCCTTGGAAAACTAAGTATTTAGCTAACGGGGAAATCATTTCAGGGTGACTTCTGATGGAACTCCAACAGCAGAAATCTGTGCCTGCTTTTCTCTGGATTTCTGAGTTAACACCTACTTGGTGAGGAAGAAACAGGGACATAAAATCAAGATCCCAGCAAATACCTCCCCATCTAAAGGCCCTCACCAACTCTCCTCCCCTTGCCCAGGTCAGCTCATGCTGTCTGGAGTCCAGCTCTGAGCACAGTTGCTCCTCTAGCCTTGTGGGACAGCTGCCCATTGCCAGCCAGCCACCTCAGCCTTGCCTAACCTGCCTTTGTGCCCCATTCCTACCATAACCTTCTAAGCAAACAAGTACCATTTATTCCCTTGCTTGTACCCACTCTAGACACCTGCCTGTAAGCCCCCACTCAAGGCATCCCTTTGCCCACAGCATTGCCACCTCCTCCTCCACTTCCTGAGAGCCAAGCTGAACTGGTGAGGTAAATCACGGATAGCTGGAAACTTCCATGAGTTGCAGCAGTCTCTTCGTTAAAAATTTAGAGCTATGATGTTAACAAGATGGTTATTAAGACCATGATGAGACGATGCCTCCAGGTTGGCCCCTAAGTATGGTTGTGTGAGTTGTATATTGTCAGCTCTCACTATGACTAGGGGGTACAGTCGACGTGTGCTGGGCAGGGGCTTATGACATCAAGCCCCCAGCCATAGATAGGCAATTCTGCAGGAACTTCCCTGCTTAAAATATCAGTGATGTCTTGACAGAGGCATACAGTGAAGCGGGAAAGCTCTGGGCAGTGCACGTGGAGTCTTAAGCAGATATGTGTGGGACTTGTCGGAGCATCACCAAGGCTGGCGTCTGACTTGTGTGTCCTACTCTCTCCAGCACCACGTAGCTCCTGCCCGCTGGCAGCCTGCCCCTCCTCAGCCCCGATCACCTCTGCCTTCCATCAAAGTCCAGCTCAGACACCCCTCTTCTCCCAAGCCTGCCCTCATTTCTCTAGCTGGACATGCTCACCCCTCCCCTCCCCCAGCATTAAACATTCTTTCTTGCCTCTTCCCTGTCCTGATTATTTTTATAGATTTCTTTTTCATCGCTATTTTGTGAGGCCGTGGAGATGGGGCAGGTACCCCTCAGTGCCTGCACAGGTGTTTAAGAAGTACTTGCTTATTTTTCTTTTTTCCTCCTTTCTGCTGTGCTCCTGCTGTCCCCTAATGCCTGCACATTCCAGCAAGAGGACAGGAAATCTGGGGTTTCTCTCCCTCTCCACTCTGCTCAGGTCTTTCCCACTCAGCTTGATGAAAGGCAGTGCACTGCCTGGCCCCCATGCTACCACCACACAGTGACCCCAGCCGCCCATTTTGGTCTCCCTCTCCCTCCTTTCTAACTCCTTTGCTCAATGCCATGACCTCATGCTTGGCTCCTACTGCCACTCTATTTGTATTTTCCAAGTAGATCCCTGGAGTGTTTCCTCCTTTCTTCAAGATCTACAGGGCTACTGAAGGTCACAGACCATGTCACCTCCTTTTAAAAAATCCCAGCAATTGCTAAGTGTCACCTCTTCTGGAGACCCTTCTGATGACTCTGGCCTGGAAAATGGGTTCTTTCCCTCTTTGACATTCCTGAACATGCTCAGATCCCACTCCCTCATGCTGATCTCTTTACTTACTAAACTCCATTGCCAGGATGCAGGACCACTGAGCACAGGAACTTGGCTCCATGTGTTCACCTATATGTGGAACACTTTCCACATCCATTCTTAGCAGTTCTGTGCTAGCTTTCAGGAACTGCAACAAGCAAGATGTAATTGAATCCCCAAGGTTCAGTATTCTGTTTGGAACTGATTTTATCCTCTTGCTACTAAAAAAGTAGTACCCACGTTTTTTGATGTTGTTGTTTTGGTTTTTCTTTTTTTTTTTTTTCAAAATATTTTTTAGTTGTAGATGGATACAATGGCTTTATTTATTTATTTTTATGTGGTGCTGAGGATTGAACCCAGTGCCCCACATTTGCAAGGCAAGTGCTCTACCACTGAGCTACAGCCCTGGCCCCTGATGTTGTTGTTTTGTTTGTGATCCTTGGGATTGAACTCAGGGGCATTGTACCACTGAGCCACATCCCAGCCTTTTTTATTTTTTATTTTGAGACAGGATCTCACTAAATTGCTGAGTCTGGCCTCAGATGGGCGGTCCTCCTGCATCAGTCTTCTGAGTTGCTGGGATTACAGCTGTGCGCCACTGCACCCAGCTCACTTCTGTTTTTAACTCCAGATCCCTCAATGTTTCCTGTTTTCTTGCAAAAGCAGTAGAGCAAATAATATCTGGTTATTGAGGAATTTGGTTCAAAATTTGAGGGCAAAATCACCTTGTTCATTAGAGAACATTTAGGTGACAAGCATTTCACCATTGTGCTGTGCTGCTCACAAGGGACCTGGGGTGTGGCCAAGTTAGGAGATTCTTTCAGATTTTGAAACACAAATCTTACACAATGGATGGAGAAAGAGGGAGAAGAGAATGGTATGTGTGCCCTTTCATGTTCCCTGAAGTTTACATTCTGGGAAAACCTGAAACCGGAATGTCAGCCTCAGTGGAATTAAGCTGGAATGTTGGCTGACATGCAGAGGGACTCAGGTCCTGTTCAACCAAGATGTGACTTTAGAAACTGAGATGCTTTGGTCTCTACTGAAATAAAAATTCATTGGCCAGAATGACAAACTTTTACTTTTAAAGCCACCCGAACTCCACTGAAAGCCATCAAACTCAAGAATTTATGATGACTGGGCAAGAGGCTGCCTTAGAGTCAGGCCAAGGTAGTCTTTGAAGGTCCTGGATGCAGCCTTGTTCCTCCTTGCTCCAGGCTCCACAAAAGGCTGAAGCACAACTGTGTATCTGCAGAAAGCAGCAACGGGCCTCCATCGTGAGCACAAGCCATGCTGATGCTGAGGCATCTCCTGCTCAAAGTATGGAAATCACAGAGGTGACTTATGATGTGTTCTGCTTGCATTGGCCAAAAGCCCAAACCAGAACTATATTTCAGGCTTGGCCTTCCAGATACAATCTCCAGTCATTTAGAAGTTCATTACACAGACCCCCTCCTCCCGACCTACTGTCACTAAGGGCTGCCAGCGTTTTTCGTGGGTTTGCAGCTCAACTCGCAAGGAGGGGAGTGCAGTTTTCAACTTGTGGTGTGGCATGCAGGGCTGGAGCTTAGGAGGCAGGAAAAACAAAACCTTTCCCTTTTGGTTGTTTTTAAGTTTGCACCTTGCTAAGTTATGGTGACATAAAGTTGGTGGTTTTGCTGTTGTTATTTGGTTTCATTTTGAAAAGAAAAGTGGCAAATGACTTATTGGAATGTGGATGTATGTACCCAAATGCCTAGAGACTTCTTGGGCTCGAGAATTTCTGTATCGTTCCATATCGTTAGCTACAGAGGAAGATTTAGGTTTTTAATTACCATTTTAAAGTTAGGGTGGATGAGATTGCAAAGGTCAGAAGCAAGACTACAAATATTTCTCCAAGACACTTGGACCAATGTCCAAGCCAAAAACCTTGTGTCCAAAATTTCAGTTGGAAGAGTTTGATTATTTATCAAAATGAATCCAGCATATTCATGGTTTCTGCTCATCACTTCTAAATATTCTTAGCATTTTAAAATGGAAATGAAACATGCACACATGCTAAGTATGAAGTAACAAAATGACAACCCCCACACCTGAATAATGAAAATTTTAAGAAAAATAAGTTGACTAAGTCAATCACAAAACTACCATAGACTGGGTGGCTTATCAACAACAGAAATTTATTTCTCACAGTTCTGAGGCTGGAAGCCCATGATACCATAGAGTTCTGTGAGAGCCCCTCCTGGTCCATCAGCAGTCATCTTCATCTGTAACCTCCTATGGCAGGAAAAGCCAAGGATTTCTTTCATGAAGACATTAATTCATTAATTATGAGTGCTTCACCCTCACGACCTCATCACCTCCAAGGCCCATACCTCCTAAAACCATCACATTAGGGGGTAAGATTTCAATATACAAATTTTAGGGGGCCTTAACTCTATAACATCCACAAAAGCTTACAACTAGGAAAAAAAAAATTAGTAGAGTAACTATGTTAGTGTTTGCCCATGATCCCATCAGATAACTTGCTCCTAGAGAGAAAATGAGGATTTAAGGTGAAGATCACCGCCTCTGGTGTGAGAAGGAGGCACCTCTGGATGGACTCGGGTTAGTTAACACGGGAGAAGGTCTTACTTGCAGTAGGGTATGAAATAGCAGGTGAGGAGAGGACAAGTTAGGAGTGGGGCAGAAGAATGGAACTGTGCTCCCATCCCAACAGTGACAAAGCCAGCTGTATAAAAACTTCTTTAAGGTTTGCTATCTTCCTTGAAATACAGCTAGAAAAACCTGCGCACATCACCATCACTGGGTTCTGCATAAAATGCGCAGGGTGAGGATAAAATGCAGTGATATGCAAGGTGCCTTCTTTTTCTGCCTGGATCCACTGGACCTGGGATACAAAGCAGTCTAAGTGTGCAGTCCAGCCTTAAGACTTAAGAGGAAAAGGCAGTTTCCTTGAGCTATTAAGAGTTCATTTACATACAATTGGTCTACTTAAAAATACCTATTCATTAAAACAAACTCCTAAGGTAGCAAAGTTTTCTTAAGCTCCTGTGAGTTGCTGTGTGTATTAAGTGGGCTTCCTAAGGAAAGACCCACAAAGACTGCTCTATTTCTCCCTAAGTCCTGATTTATAGGGTGTTTGGGGCTAAGTGTACATTTTCAGAACCATTTCTGATGTGTGTGTTCCCTCCCCAGGAAGGAGCTGCGTCGTTTGCCATTCGTTGTCTGGTCCAACGGGCATTCAGTAACCCCCCTGCTATTACTCAGAGGTCCATTAGCTCAAGCCCCGCTGGATGCATTCCTGTTTATGTTCTCGAGAAAACTGAGTGATGGACAAGGACCCAGCCTGGCCCAGCACTTTCTTTGCACTTTTAACCATCATATACCCTGATCAACCACAGCTTTTCTCAGCCAGAAAGTATGTATCTCCATTGTGCTGTCTCTGTGCCTTGCTGCGGACAGTTGGATTCTGGAGAGTTCCAGTGGACCTCTGGGTTGGAGAGGCAGTTTCACTCTTTATCAGTCACGTGACCTTAGGTAACATGCCTCTGCACTGGTCCTTCTTGTGGACTGAGGGGATTGTGGTGGAGAAATCTCCTGGCAATTTTTTTTTTTTTTTTTGTGCCTGGAATTGAACTCAGGGACACTCGACCACTGAGCCACATCCCCAGCCCTATTTTGTGTTTTATGTAGAGACAGGGTCTCACTGAGTTGCTTAGTGCCTTGCCGTTGCTGAGGCTGACTTTGAACTCTTGTCTCAGTTCTTGTCTCTCTTGACTGAGACTCTTGTCTCAGTCTCCCTAAGTGGGATGCTTCTCTTTATTCCTGTTGTTCTGTGCATTTCTGCTTCATGTGTTTTTTTTTTTTTTTTTTTGGTACTGGAGATTGAACTCAGGGGCACTCAACCACTGAGCCACATCCCCAGCCCTATTTTGTGTTTTATGTAGAGACAGGGTCTCACTGAGTTGCTTAGCACCTCGCTGTTGCTGAGGCTGACTTTGAACTTTCCTGGCAATTTTTGAGGAATAAATAGTTAACAGGGCTTTGGGCTAGAGTCGGTGGTTAGGAAATGGTAGCTTTATCACTGTGGCCCAACTGTTCCTCCACAGGAGAATGATTTGGGGAGCATGTTTTTAAATGCTTATGCCTGGACACTTAAATTATAATCTCTAGGGGCTGGAACTCACGTGTCAGTATTTTTTTTAAAAAAACTTGGAACAGTTTTAGCGTTCCAGAGACAAATGATCTCATTTAACCCCCACAGTATCTCTCATGGATAAGTACAATTATTAGCGCCGTTTTACAGTTGGGCCAACTGAAGCTTAGAGAGGTCAAGTGACAGCAAGTAAGAGATAGTACTTGGATATGAACCCAAGCAGCCCAGCTCTAGAGCCCATGTTCTTAGTTGGCGTATTTATTCTTATGATGATAGGAATCTGAACCCAGGACTTTGCACATGCTGGGTTAGCACTGCACTGCTAAGCTCCATCCTCAGCCCGATAGTCTATTCTTATAAATAGTGCCTCCAAGGTGGCTGGCCCTTGGGAACTAAGCTCCTGCAAAAGGGTTCATGCAGCTGTCCTGGGTTCCCTCCTTGTGGCCAGTTTACCCTCCTCCTTTTCTCTTACCTGTGGCCCATGGGCTCGGACGCCCCTCAACAGATAATGAACTGTGGTTATTCAGAAGCCCCCTGCCACTTCGGCTGATTTTTATTAAACGCAGCTTGTGGCTCCGACTCAAGAATGCACAAGCTGATTTAGATTATGCTTTGCATTGAGTTTATTAAGATAAAAAATATTTCCTGAGATAGTGAGTCAGAAGTATTTATGGTGAAGTGTACCAAAAGTGAACACAGGTTGATAGTGTGAACAAAATGTTCTCCCAAAGTCAAATGCAATGACCTAACTGTGTTTGGCAGCCTTCCTTTATGTTTAGCTAAGCATTTTATTTCATGTCGGGCGCCTCCTCCCTCTCCAAGAGGGAGCGGTCATGTAGGAGGCTAGGATTTTGGCATGTGCCCCTCTTGATACCCAGGCCCAGGCCCTAAGCCTAATTGTACCCCACCCTTTGCCTGACTGGCCACGTTGTCATGGTAATGCACTATTCAACTTTTTATATCTCAGTTTCTTCCACCTGTCAAAATGGGACTAGAATTCTTGGCGCTGCCTCCCTCCCGAGGGGAGATGGAAGGGCACTTTGAAAATTAAGTAATAAATGTTGGGAGGGATTTGTGGACCTATGGATGTGACGTCTTGTCAAGCAGGTCTGTAATAAATGGGGTGTCTCCAAAGCTAATTTGCCTGAAATTCACTTGAGCCTTTCATTTACTTAATCAGCTAGCATTTATTAAATGCCTACAAAGTTTACAATAACACATGGAGCTCTGGGAGGAATACAGAAAGGAAAAAAGGAGGAAATAGCGTTTCAATTCCCGAAGAACTCATAAACTAACTTCTTTTTTCTTGCAGTTCACTTTTTAGGTTGATTAAGTCTCAGGATACAGGATGCCTGGGTCGTATTTAAAAAGCTCATTCTGGATGATGACTTCCAGTTACGTCATAAGTCACTTGTGGTGATTTACTTGCTTCTAGTACTGGAGGGTATTATCACATGCTGGGTGGACTCATAAAAAGGGAAAGAACATTTGTAGTCCTGGCTACGGTGGTGGAAAGCACAGTGAAAGACTATAATCTGTGTTTATTGAGAAATGGGGCATCCAGTAATTGTATGGTTTCTGCTGTCCAGAGGCCCAAATTTGTGTCCTGGTTTCTTCACTTTCTGAGTGTGTGACTTTGGACAATTATTGAACCTCTCTGTGTCTCAGGGTTTTTTTTAATCTCTAAAATGAGGGTAATAACAGTGCCTATCTCACAGATGTGTTCTCAAGTTTAAATAAGATAATGTATGTGACATGTTCCGAACAGTGCCCAATCTTCAAAAATTAAAAAAAAAGGGGGGTGTGGGGGAAGAGTTAGTTTTCTAATGTTTTGTGGGTGGGGGGCAATGGTGGCACTAAAAGGATATTGGCATTTCATTTTCCTACATTATAAAAAATACCAGTTTTTTATTTGGAGTCTCAAATTTTTGCCCAGATAGGACACAGTAATTTGGGACTGTCCCAGAGCTCCAAACTGCTTGTTTAAAAATTGCCCCTCTCTTCTCTCTGACTTACAGTACTCAAGGCTTGAGCAAAACTGTTTTGTTCTCAGAATTTCAGACCAGATTAGAAGGTGGAGGGGTGGGGAAGTGCAGCTTAGAGTGTGATGGGAAGAGCACTGGACTTGGAGTCCAGATTCTGGCTTTGCCTTTAATTAGCTATGAGCCCTGGAGTAGGTCTTTACATCCTGTGAGCTGCAGTTTACACATCCTGACTGTGCAAAGCCATAGTGCACAAAACAGCTAGAGGCTTGGCGCCTATGGAGACAGTGGCACCAAACCAGGCCACACCAGTGGTCATCTTCTCCATTTCCATCCACATGCAGTTAAAAAGGGCAATTGTGCTTTAGAATGTCTTCCAATAAAACAGCAAAAAAAATTTGATTTTATTACATCTGGACCCTTGAGAACATCTGTTTAATATTGCATATGGCAGAATGGGAAGCTTGCATAAAGATCTCTCTCTGACTCCTGAGAAACTAGTACTATGATGGTCTCAAAGAAAAGCACTTGAGTTTTGAGCTGAACTAGCCTCTTTTTACTTGAAGGCATGACTAACAAACTATGTTTTTATGCTTGAGATTTAACCAAATGAGCCTGCCACTTTGAGGAAATAAGAGAGAGCGTTGGTTGCCAATAATAAAATTCGACCTTTCAAGCAAAAATTAGAAGTTTGGAAAACTTTTAGCTATCACCATGAACTTGATAGTTTCCCAATTTTGTCTGATGACATTGATGATTTTGTCTGATGATGATATTGATGTATGTGACTTTTCTATATTATGTAATTAAACATGTCCATGTGTGGACATGATCCTGTGTTTTTTAAAGGACAACACACTCTGTTACAAAACCATACATAGGTTGAAGATCCATTCAAAGTGCAAGATAAATCAGTCCTTTCTAATATAATAGAGTGTAAAATGTTCATTGATATGGTTTAGATTTTATCTGGCAACTTAAGAAACTACCCCTTGTCGAATTTTGGTGTAGTATCAAAGAACAACATTCTAAATTATCTGACAGACTATTAAAATGCTTCTCCCTTTTCAAATGTGGGAAGTCAGATTTTCTTCAACAAATACAACTTAGCTCCACAGCTTGAATGCTGATCCAGGAGAATACGGTGCTCTCTGCTCTAAAAGCAAATAATACATTTGCTACGGTATAAAATAACGCCACTCTTCTCCCTATTATGTGTGTGAAAAGTACAGTTGTTTTCATTAAAATATTTATTTTAAGGAAAGGGGTTATTTAAATAACATATTTAAGATTTTCTCTTTGGAGTCCTTGGTATTTTAAATACTAAGATCCTGAGACCAAAAGCTTCTGGAATTTCTCTTCAAGAGTGTGAGCTCTTTAGCCAAAATAATTTGAAATCTCATGTCACCTTAGGTCCTGTGTGATCTTGGACAACTTTCTTACCCTCTCTCCTTAAATTTCTCATCTGTAAAATTTTCATAAAAATACCTGCCATGATAATAAGTACCGTTTAGGTGTTAGCTGTTGTTGACATCCTTATTATGTCCTTATCACCACTGTCATTGTCATCAGTTTGTTCGAGGACACACAGCTAAAGGTGGAGTCAATGGAACTGAGATTTTTTTTCTTTCAAGCCAGATTATACCCCACCTCCCACCCACCAGTGTGCCATGTCAACATTGGTAGACTAAGAAAGAAGGAAAGGGGAATTAGCAATGTATCACAGCCCAAGCATACTTTGTCATAGGTTTCAAACTGCCAGAAAAATAGTACAAACAGCCAGAGTCAAATATAGAGGCCAAATGGCATCGTCTGGTATTCAAGCTCAACAGGCACCTGTTGCCTGTCATCTAATGGTTCTGGCCATATGAAAATACAAACTGCCCCAAAAGGAGCAGATCCCCAGAGGAGTCCCCAGCAATAGGTAACAAATGCAAAGCCCAAGCAGGTGAGGTGGCTGCAGGACCCACACAGCTACTAGGGGCAGAACTGGTATTTGAGTTCAGTGTGCAGGTCGAGCCCAGGTATTTTCTGAAAGGAACGGCTAGTTCACAGTCTGCAATGGTTACACCAAGCTTTGGATAAGACCAGCGTTGGGCCCCTAGCATGGCCCATGAGGCTGCCATCCAGGTTCCAGCTGGTTGTGGGAAGAGAACGGATCCTGGCCAAGGACTTGTTAATGACAAGAAAGAGAGCAGGGATGTGGACATGCGTTTTCACTTTATTTTATTCCCGGCACAGAATGCCTTCCTGTCGTTTAGGCAAAATGCTGTTCTGAGGCTTCTGGTCTTTGCCCAGCTGAGGAGCAGACCATTTGTTAGTCCTGCATGCTAAGTGAGCAGCTACAGATGGCAAACAAATGCCAATCTTCTTCTTTGTCGGGGAGAAGTCAAGACCAAATCTCCCTTTGTGGCAAGCCTCCATTACTCAGTAAATACAAAGATCTGTTTATGTTTCTTTTGTTCTCTCTGGAAACACACTGGTTTCCAGTTTCTCTGCACCCCTCTTTTTGTTTTTAGATGGGTGTAGTATGGATATTGTACAGAGCAGGCCAGGCAAGATTCCTGGCCATGGAGGCGCACTGAAACACCAGCTGGAACCATGGCTGGAGGTCAGACCCCTTGGTCAGACAGCCCCACCTGGAGTTAGGTGAAGAGCTGGGCCCTGGGAGTGGCTGTGTGGTGGGGCCTACCCTGGTTAGGGAGCAATTCCAGCTCTATGCCCAGCCCTAGGTGGGGCTCGAGTACCAAAGCAGTTTGATGAAGCCGGAAGAGGCAGATGGTGGAACCAAAGGGATGTGAATTGGACCTTAGTTTGGTCAGAATCCTTGAGCAAGTCACTTTCCCTCTCTAATTCCAGGTTTCCTCCTCCTAAAGCAGCAATAGCGAGTCTCCTTTGTAGAGTTACCGTGTGGGTAAATACTAAAATAAATCCCCTACATATGGCAGCATTACAAGGTAGTCTGCTATGGCTGTTGTTTTGGCCACTGCCTCCCTTGGATTTGGTGTAGGTGTGAGGCTGAGCTACGAATTGAAGGCCATTCATAATGGAAGCTTTGGGCAGTTTACTATGTGACCACAGGTGAGTCAGTTAATCTCTGAGTCAGAATATTTTTTATCTGCAACTGGGAATCCTGGTCAATTAATGTGCCTTTCCTACTGACCCAGATGGTAGAGGATAACAGGAGATGGAGGCCATGAAAACATTATGTAATCTGCCAAGCATTACATAGAGGTTATTATTATAAAAATGATAGTAGTAACATTAATTAACATTTTTGTGTGCTTATGTTTTACCAAACACTGGTTTTAAGTGCTTCATGGGCGTCACCTGATTTAATCTTTCACTAACGGTTTTGCCAGGTGGAACGCCGTAATTCTTGTTTTTCAGTTGGCTAAGCTGATGTACTGAGAGGTTAAATAACTTGCCAAAGTTCACACAGATAGGCAGAGGGAAGACCAGGGATTCAAAGTCAGCCAATTAAATTCCAGAATCTACCTAGTGGAATATTAATATGGAATATTAATAACTGTGCTTGTATTGGTATTATGTGATTGCTATGTCTAAGTTTCTCTCTACAGAGGGTATATAGTTATACATTATCAAAGCATGAGATGGGGTTTAAAGCTGTAATTATAGCTCCCTACCCCTCTGGGTATACCTCAAAGATCTAAGGAACATGTGATTATATTCATGAGCAAACAAATTCATGGATTGAAAAATACATATGTATGATACATATACATATATATGTACATATATGTGATATATGGAATCAGTCTTGTTATAGATACATGCTCTAAGCTAGAGATCAGAATATAAATGGAATCAGTCTTGTTATAGATACATGCTCTAAGCTAGAGATCAGAATATAAATGTAAGTAAGCAAGGCATTAGTGAAATCATTTATGGAACCATGATTGTGTGGTGAGAAATAATTATTCACTGGCTTAAGTGAGATGAAGACTACTGTTATGGTAACACAGTGAATGATGGTCATACTTAGTCTCTTTTCCACCACATGCACACAGTAAGTGCCATTCACACATGCAGCACGCTCCCGAGGGGCTGCCCAGATTTTAGCAACATTCCTTCCCAATTTGTTGGTAGAAAATTAAAGCAAATAATGAATCATTTATTTTTAGCATTTATGAACTCATTTTGTAGGCATTTGAGTAATTAACCCAGTTAAAGAGTTCGAAAATGTTATTTTCCAATAAATTTCCATTAAATTGAACAAATTTACTGTGTTCCACCTGTGCTGTCCGATACAGTAGCCACTAGCCACGTGTAGCTGTTTATGTTTAAAACTCTGGTTCCTCTGTCCTCTAATCATATTTCATGAGCTCTGTAAGCCATGTGTGATTAGAGGCTGCCAGTCACTGCAGCTCATAAAACACGTCCATCCCTGCAGGGAGTTGCTGGATGCTGCTGCTCAGATCTGTGATGCATGGAGGGTGCCCGGGGAAGGGGGGCGGGACTAGAACCTTCTCTGGACTGCCTTGCAGCTGCTTGCTGTAGTGTAGCAGTGAGGACAACAGCTTAACAAGCATCCCAGGTTTAGGGCTAGGGATAGACAGAGAGCAATGGCAAGTGTGACAGAGAATCTGCCCAAGGATGTGTGGTCAGGAAAAACAAAACCAAAGGAAACTGCATACATGAATAACAGTGCAATTTTTTAAAATAGTAAACAATTTCAAATTATTTTCTTCACCTCTAGGTTCCATAACTAGTATTTAGTATGGTTTTTTAAATAGTATTTATTGAAGAATAATCTTAAATAAAACTTATTTCATTATAAAAATTTTTGATGCAGTCAAATCACAAAAGAAGCCAAACACATTTATAGCATGATTCCATTTATATGAGATTCTGGAATGGGCAAATTAATCTGTGATGACAGAAATTAGAACAGTAGTTGCCTGGGGGATGGGAGGGAGGAAATGTTTGGGAGCAGGGACAAAAGATTTCAGGGTAGTTTGTGGGACATTGATGTTCTGTCAAGACAGGAGCATTAGCTGCATGCGTGGCATGTGCCTGTAATCCTACTGGCTCAGGAGGCTGAGGCAGGAGAATCGTGAGTTCAAAGCCAACTTCAGCAACTTAGCGAGGCACTTAGCAACTCAGCAAGACCCTGTCTCTAAATAAAAATCTAAAAGGGCTGAAGATGTGGCTCAGTGGTTAAGCACCCCAGGTTTAATCCCCAGTACAAAAAAAAAAAAAAAAAAAAAGACAGGAGCATTGGTTACATGGGCTATACATTTTTTAATACTTGTAGAACTGTATACGATTTGTACATTACACAGATAGAATTGTATCTCTGTTAAAATTGTGTATTGAATTGAATCAATACAAGATAGATACAGGAAAGAATTATATACTGTAACATGTTAACCACTGACATGATACTTGGCCTGACATAAACCTTATGTCACTAACAGGAAGGTTCCAGGCACATTTCTCCGTCTTGTGCCATATATATCTAAATGTGTTGCTCCTGCTTCTTCTAGTTTTTGATGATTTCTTTCTTATCAAAAGTGGCCAAACTGGAAGGATGTTTGCCAGAGGTTAAGAAAGGTGTAAGAACTTTCTTAAGGTGTAAGTTTCTTACACCTTTCTTAAGAGTGGAAAGAGTGGAAATATTTCAGGTAAACTTTGCTCCCTTCCCCCACATTCTTCTATTGTTGGAATTTGCAACAAGGAGCATATATATTTATAATCTGAAGCACAAAAGTTCATTTTGTCTTAGCTTAAAAATTACCTTTATCCATTGGTATCATGTAGTTATTTGAGGACTTCGAGTTTTATATTCTGATTAGTGATAAATTTCCCTCCAAGTAGTAGGCCCCATGGGTGAGGGTTAGTAGTCATGGTCTTGGTAAATGCTGTCGCTTCTGTCCTCTCCTTTCTCCACATGCTTCCCCTCTTCTGTCTCTCGGTGACTCAGTGACAGTGGAGTCCATTCAGTTTGCTTAGAGGTTCTCCCCAGCCCCTCTCACTGCCTTCCTTCCCCCTTGTACCACAGATTCTTATCTGACCCTGGATGAACCCATGAATAACATCACCACATCCCTGGGGCAGACAGCAGAACTGCACTGCAAAGTCTCTGGAAATCCACCTCCCACCATCCGCTGGTTCAAAAATGATGCACCTGTGGTCCAGGAGCCCCGGAGAATCTCCTTCCGGGCAACCAACTATGGCTCTCGGCTGCGGATTAGAAACCTCGACACCACAGACACAGGCTACTTCCAGTGTGTGGCAACAAATGGCAAGAAGGTGGTCTCTACCACTGGAGTCTTGTTCGTCAAGTTTGGTAAGCAGCCTCCTACTGGGGATGGTCTTTGACCTTCAGCCTAATGTGCTAGGACAACCAGAGTCCACGAGGGAAAGGAAGGAGGAAGCGAGCACTAGGCGATACAACCCTAAACCTGGTACAGCTGTGCCCAATATACAAATAAATAATTCATGGCCCAGTAGTTAATTAGCATGTTTAGGATTGCCCAGTTAGTAAACAATAGAGCAGGAATGGAGTCTGATTCTGTGTGATCCTAACACCCTTACTATAAACCACCATGCCACAGAGCTCTTCTCAGCAAGGATGCTCCCTGTCCTGAGAAGCTGGGAGCATAGACTGGAAGCCCCCTCTTGCTTTTGCAATTGACATCCTCATGTAGTCACTCAGCCTTCTATTGGAAGCTCCCTGCAGGTCTGAGGATGCACTCGGTTGGCTCATATTTTAGCATTTTTGAGCCCCTGAATTGTGGGATATAGACATGTTCTCACTAGCAAGCTTTTATTCAGTTAGTTGGAGAGGGGAGCTGGAGCAAAACAATAAATCCCAGAAAAATAAATGTCACTTCTAGGTGGTTGAGAACTTTAATTTGTAATGGTTTGATTGTACCTACGTTCACCCTCCAATTACCCAGACTGACTATTTCTTTTGTTTTTCTTTCATTTCTTCAGGACCCCCTCCCACCGCAAGTCCAGGATCCTCGTAAGTACTTTGAATCTCCTTTCTTTTCATTTCTAAGCATTTCCCTGTTGGTTTCTAGGGCAAAGGCAATGTTGTTCTCTGCTTGGGCCCAAATACTGTGTTTTCAGATGTCATTCCATTTTGCTTTTTCTCTGATATGAAGATTCACAGGTGACCAGCATTGGCAGTAATCTAAAGTGTGGTCGTGTTGAATCTGAATGATCAAAGCAAAAATCTTATTACATTGACAATTTTAAGATGAATCTAACATTTAGTGGCAACAATGGACTTGGTAAAAATCAAATAAAAAATGAGGCTTAGGAACCTTTACTCCAGCTAAAAGCATTCTGATACTTTAAATTATTGAACAGAGCAACAATTAGGTGATCACTTGATTTTTTTTATTCCCTTCAAAGATTTAGAAGTTCTTGTTCACGTAAGGCATGAAAGCCCCATGCTTGGATAGAGAATGTCATGCAATTTGGACGCATTCTGAGACTCTTTTAATGGAGTCTAAAAAGATTCCATTTCTTTAAAGGGTAAAACTGTTTGTTTATTCTGGCTTAAGGGATGCTTATCTTCCACTCTAAAAGTATCCTCTTAGGACATTTTTTCTTTATGTATATCTCTATTTGGGGAGAAAGACCTAATTATTCAAACTTTGGCTGTGCAAGAAAGTATCTCCCTATTTTGTATTCTTCTAAAGTGGAATTCCCTGGGTCCACCATGAGAGCACCAACAGGTCTGGCCTGGACCGCACCCATTGCAAATGTAAGAGCCGCTTAACTTACTCTAATCCCCTGTGTGCCACTTAATTACAGTGTGGGGTCTTTTAATACATTGGTGTGTGCCTTGAGGCCCAGTGGCCCACAATCCCATTAATAAAATTGGTAATGGGTAAAAATAAACATTGGCCTTCAGCCACACTGTTCTGCTACTTCAACAGCAGTTACAGGCAACTGTAAAAGAGTCTTTAAAATCAGCCGAGCACTAATTTACATTCTGCTTGCCCAGGTAGAAAGTGTTGCTTGATTTTAGAAAAGGTTGGAAGTTGGGTCACTCTGCCTTACATATTTGGAAGTTTTTAAAATTTTCTTTCAATAATCTCTCCATTGATTTTCAATAATCCCTCCATTGGTTACATATGGAATCCTTTTGAAGTCTTAAACAAAGATTAAAACCTCTGCTACTTGCTGTAAAAATGCTTCCCACCCTGGTACCTTATTTGTTCCTATTAATCTGTATTTCAAATGTGGTTGATAATCTGCATCCCCGGGCTGATTAATGTGGTTCTCTAATCTGCCTTTCCTGTTGAGCCCTGGGCTGTTGACTTCCTGCCTGCTGAATCTGCATCAGTTATTTGCTATAATCAAAGCTACTTGTTAAACATTTACATTTCCGTATTTCTGGAAGTGTTTGTTCTTTCTTTACTGCCATTTTTCTGACCAACCCAGTCTAAGTCCCTAATGGTTTTAAATTTCATTCAGAGATAGTTTAACAGTTTTGTGAACTGCTGCCCATAGAGTATATATTAAAGTTCCTTAAAGATGCCTGTCGACAAATGAAAGTTTCTGCGGCCATCCAGCACCTTAGCTACATGTTCGCTGTTCATTTATCTGTCACTTCAGTGAGCAACACCATGCAGTGTTTAGTCGCCAGGTGTTTAGTTGCTCAGAGGGACTTAACACAAAAATGCAATCTAAGTTGGAAATCCCATGGGACTTTTGCAGGCCGGTCTCCATCTTGATTGTATTCTTTGTTCTTTTCCCTTTGGACCTGTGATGTGTCTGCTTTTTTTGCCTCCCTCCATCACCACTTACCCTGTGGAATTTAGTTTGCCCTCTGCTCATAGCTTCAGGCTTTATTTCTTCAGTCATTGCTAGTTCCTGGCCCACCCCTAATCTCAGACAGAATGCTAGTTCCCATCCCTATCCTCATAGTTCTCAGAAGCCAAGCCTCACTAAAAGGGGACGGGCAGATGTTCACAAAATGAGAGCTTTGGAGACTATCACATCATCAAGGATCCCTCAGAAGGCCTTCTGTTAAATCGTACACTTTTTCCAAAATTATTACTAGGGGGACAAAATGAATATCCATGCCACAACCTAGCATTCAGAAAATTGGGACAGTGAAATTTATCAGGTATACGAAACCTGGTAGGAGCCAAACGCCCCTGGACTGTGGTCCAGGAAGGCCCTTGTCACTCCCTCGCCAGGGACTGCATCAGGTTTTCTCATGAAGTGCTCAGGATGCTTTTAGTTCAGAGTAGGAGCAAGTTTCAGATTTAGTCTGGCGTCTGTTCATAGCTTCAGGCTTTATTTCTGCTGTCCTTGCTAGTTCCTGGCCCACCCCTAGCAGTTACAGAGCCTGGGGCATGAAAACAAGTGGAGGCCCACATACCACATGTCAAAATATTTAAAAGGTTAAATCAAGCTAGCAAAAACTATTAAATGAAATATGTTCCATCCTACAATGTTGACAAATACACCTTCATGATAACAAAATTTAAAAAATGAAGGTATGTAAAGTTACAGTTTGTCTATGACCGAAAGCCAGCAGCTATCAAAAGTGACTAATCTCCCAGCACTTTGGGAGGCTGAGACAGGAGAATCGCGAGTTCAAAGCCAGCCTCAGCAATGGCGAGGCACTAAGCAACTCAGTGAGACCCTGTCTCTACATAAAACACAAAATAGGGCTGGGGATGTGGCTCAGTGGTCGAGTGCCCCTGAGTTCAATCCCCAGCACCAAACAAACAAACAAAAAAAGTGACTAATCATTACTTTACCTGTCTGGGTATTCTGTTCATGGGCCAAAATAGTAGATATAATCTATTGATGGCTATGTTTTTTTTTTTAATTTTTATTTTTTATTTTTCTCAAAAGTTGAATTTTAATACATAACAGAAAAAAACAAATTTTCAGAAGCTGTACCCACTATTCACTGAAAACATTTGTTGAGGCAAATAGAAAAAAATTGTTACAATCATAATTTTTCTAACTTTGCACAAAATTATAAGCAGATTACATTCTTCATATTAAACATCTTTATATGCACTTTCAATGAACAGTATATATATATATATATATTTATATATTTATATATATTTTTTATCAACTATCTTTACTATACCCATTCCCCTTTCCTGCCCCCCGCCTCCCCCATGTCGCGTCCAGTATTTCTCTATTTCTCTTATGTTTCCCATTCCCACCTCCCTTATTCATCAGCATCCACTAATCAGAGAGACCATTCGGCATTTGTTTTTTTGGGATTGGCTTACTTCACTTAGCATAATGCTTTCCAGTTCCATCCATTTGCCTGCAAATGCCA
>PVHX01021552.1:0-29493 GCA_004024805.1 Geosciurus inauris
TAGTTGAAGCAGCCGTGTTTGTCTTAAAGCAAGGGGAATGGGAGTCCCAGACGCTGGGGAGAGGCATACAGTGGGTGCTCCCTGTTCTGCAAGCTTAGTAAACCCAGGAGACAGGCACCCACTGTGGGGAACTGCATGCCTGGTCAAAGGCTTCTTGCAGTTTCTTAAGGGTTTCATCAACATCATTATTGACGAGTGAGAGGTCAAAGTAGTGAGCATACTGGCTGCGGATGGCCTCGGAATCCTTCTGTAGCTGTTGGAGAGCTTCCGTCTGTAAAGAACAAAGAGCAATGGCTGAAGCACCCCCGACTCAGGCCAGAGTCAGGTTTTAAGCAGGCACTGATTGCTGTTGGTATTGCCCAGTTCCCTATGTTTTTGTTTTGGTTTTGGTGTGGTGCTGGGGTTGAACCCAAGGCTTTGTACATGCTAGGAAAGTATTCTTACTAGTGAGCTGCAGCCCCAGTTCTCCCTGTCCACCTACAAGAAGGCTAAAACCCAGAAGATACTAATTTCCTGGGAGACAATTAAGAACACTGCAAATCTTAGAGGATCTTGGTAACCCCGATTATAAATAATCAAAGTCCTCTGGAAGACCAATAGTAGCTATTACATAGCGTGGACTTCATTGGCATCTCCCAGTTAATGCCCTTGAGTGTACTGCAGAGCCATTTCAGCAAGAACTAGAGTTGTAATCTCAGGGCAAAGATTAATGTGGCCTAAAATTTTAGGCCTTTTTGTTTTGGACCCAGATCAAATCGCCATGAAAGCACTGGTCATTAAATTACATGCCTGCACGGGGCTGGGGTGGTGGCTCAGTGGTAGAGCGCTTGCCTTGCATGCGTGAGTCACTGGGTTCGATCCTCAGCACCACATAAAAATAAATAAATAAAGATATTGCATCCATCTACAACTAAAAAAATATTAAAAAAAAAAATTACATGCCTGCACAACTGGTGAGAGTATTGCAACTGACATCACAAAGGACCAGTAACCCTAATGTAGAGTTCCTGGAAATGGTAAGGAAAATGCCAATAACCCAGTGGGAAGATGAGCTAAGGATGTGGCCAGATACTTTGCAAAAGTGCAGTACAAGTGGTTCTTTTTTTAATATTTATTTTTTAGTTGCAAGTAGACAATATCTTTATTTTATTTTTATGTGGTGCTGAGGATCGAACCCAGTGCCTCACGCGTGCTAAGCAGCACGCTACCACTGCACCATAACCCCAGCCCCACAAGTGGTTCTTAATAGCATGAAGAGAATCTTACAGTGAAAGGTAAAAGTATAAAATACATTTTTACTAGTATTTGGCAAAAAAAATGAAAAGTTTAACAACATTCTGTAGGCAAAGGGAAACATTCTCACGGGCCCCTTTCTCCCCATGGCCATACTGAACCCCAGGGTGGGTTCAGAGCCGTTTCTGTTCTTCACAGTTCCCTCCACTTGCCCTACTAAAGCTCGTACCACACCAATGTCGGGACTTGCCACTGGATCCATATGCCTCAACAACAATGACTGTGTCTGTTTTGTCCCTGTTGGCCTGAGTCGTGGCCGAGCTAGTAGTTCAGTAACATCTTGAATGAATAGAACCACCCAAACTGAGTGAACCTCACCCACATTGAATATCCCCTTCCCACCTGAGCACCCTGGTCAGTAGGTGCAATGAACACGATGAAAGGTGAAAGTTCTGCTGTTCGAACAATCTTCAGGGTCTAGAAAAAAGGAAGAAGGAAAAGGAAAGAAAGCTGCCACAGTGGGTTCCTTTTCATGAGCAACTTCGGACTTTTATCAACTCCAGTATTCTATCATTCCCAGTACTACTGTTCTTGTTCCAGGCTGAGCCCACTTAACATATGAAGCAACTCAGCTCCTAGAAGATTCCCAGGAACACTGCTTTTTATCATCCCCTTCTCCATCCCTTGCATGACTGAACCCATCACTCTTGAGTTTCTGTGCCTACCTACCTGGGGCTCAATGTCAAGGATGGCAATCTTGTCCTGCTTATGAATCTGGTGCACTGTTTCAAATTTGGTTCCAAACATGTTGCCTTGGTAGCTGCCAAACTCCAAGAACTCATTGGCAGAGATGTTCCTTGTCATCTCCTCTGTTGAAATGAAGTGGTACTCTTTTCCATCTTCCTCACTCTTCCTTGGTGGCCGTGTTGTATCTGTGTGCAAGGACCCAAAATCCCTGATGAGCTCCCATGATGACTTGGCCTATCATGTCTGTTTGGAAACCCTGCCTGCGGAGAGTATAATGGAGGGCTTTCTCCCATGGGTTCCTGAAGGGTAGATGCTAGAAGGCAATGCAGACCAGGAAATATCCCCATCTGCCTAAAGCATACTTAATTTTCAAGAGGCAAATCCTAATGAAAAATTTTCTTTCATTTTCCCTGTATGAAATTACATATCTCAAACGACCAAATCCAGGGATACTGAAACTTGGAAATAAATAAATGACAGATGAAAATATTTTAAATATGGGTCTATGGGCTCTGGTCAGGATTTCTTGGAAATATGACCTGGAAAGAAGAGCACTTCAGTTTGGTTTAAACTTGTTAAGTTAAAATGTAATTAAGAGACACATCTATTACTAATATAAATTCTCTAATAAGTGAAATACGCTCCAGATATTGTATCTTAAAACAACCTGCCAACTACTATTTTCCATTGAACATCTCCTTTGCCTTCCATAGCATCCCCTTTTCTCTCTCAACCCACAACTTTTTTTTTCAAAGTTTTTTTATCATGGACATAATATCTTTATTTATTTTTATGTGGTGCTGAGGATTGAACCCAGCGCCTCACACATGTGAGGCAAGTGCTCTGCCACTGAGCCACAATCCTAGCCCCTCAACCCACAACTTCTTAGAAGCTCTTTCCATTTAGAAAATCTCTTTGACCTGACATTATCTTCATGCATTATGACATTAATGTATGATGATGTTATCTCCATTTTATAAGTCCCTTCTCCCTCAAACTTATAGAATAAGGAGCCCATAGTGATTATTTCTACTTCCAGACTTCTCCCACTCACTCTGACCCAGGGCCATCTGCTTTCTGTTCTGAATGAGTCTCTCTGGACAACTCTGATCTATGAGTAAAAAGGCAAAAGGGAGACATAAACGATGGAAAAAAAAACAACAGGTTCACAGTCTGGTTCTCTATTTTACTTAGCAGTATCTCTGGGAATATGTACAACTGTAGATTCACTTCTTGATATGAAAAAGTTATCCAACTGCATCTGACCACTGGCCCTATTGCTCTCCATATCTAAGACTGCTACCAGGACCGTTCAGGTGTATCCTAAATACTGCTTTTTAAAAATTTTTTTAGTTGTTATTTATTTGTATGCAGTACTGAGAATTGAACCCAGTGCCCCATGCATGCTAGGCAGGCGCTCTACCACTGAGCTACAAACCCAGCCCCCTAAACACTGCTTTGATTCAGAGGACATTTCATGAGACTTAGAGGCAGCCTAGATGTCAAACAATAGTGAGAAGGGAGTTAGAAAGTGAAAGTAATGTCATGATACATTAATATAATAACATATTGAAGATAATGTCAGGTTAAAGGAGAGTTGTTTTACAAGTGATTCAAAAGACATGAGAATTATAGGCAGTCTAAATGTAAAACTACAGTGAGATAGCTAAGGAAATTATCATTAACGAAATTATAGTACATCAATCGACTGAAATAGTTCTCAAAGTGAATTAGAGAACCATGAGAAAATGTTTATATAGTTAAAATAATACAAGTAAATTTCAATTCTTGCCTAAATTCTAAAACAATAAAAATGTTGACCTCAGCTTCTATCATATAAAATAGAACAATAAAACAAATAGTGAGCTGCAGCAATTGTGGGTACAAATTTTTGTCTTTCCAAATTTTTAGATTTTCAATCAAAAAATAAACATAAGGGGGCTGGGGTCATGGCTCAGTGGTAGAGTGCTTGCCTCTCACGTGTGAGGCACTGGGTTCGATCCTCAGCACCATATACAAAATACATAAATAAAAAAGGTTTTTTTAAAAAATTAAAAAAACATAAGGAGGCTGCAAGGCATTTCAGAGAATGGTGTTAGATGTGATAATATAGATGCCCTGTGATAATATAGATAGATAATACAGATGCCCTGTCCTTCGGGCTCTCACTTCCCCTCCAAGATGCCCAAGAGCTACTCACATGGGGCAGGGTACACAAACTTCTCTGGATTCTGGCTGAGCAGGGCATTCTTAATGTGGCTGCGACCCACTCCACTGGCTCCTGCATGGAGAAAGAAGACAGACTTCCATCACTTTCCTCCAAAGACAAAAAGCAGGGATGGGAGTGAGGATGGGACATGGATTTTCACCTCTCAGTGCTCAAAACTGTCAACAGGTGCTAGGTGCAGTGGTGCACACCTGGGAGGCTGAGGCAGGCTGGCGAGTAGGAGGCCAGCCTCAGCAACCTAGAAGGCCCTAAGCAACTAAGTGACATGACCCTTTTTCAAAATAAAAATGAAAAGGGCTGAGGATGGAGCTCAGTGATTAAGTGCCCCTAGGTTCAATCCCTAATACCCTTCCCCCACAAAAAAATATTTGCCAACAGGTGAAAAACAAGTTGCAAGTGATGCTGCATGTGGGCTGGGCTCAAGGTCTTTGAGCTGTTGGAAGATTTGAGACCAAAAATAAGTTTCAGGTCTTTTGGGGGAGGACTCAGAACATGGTTCCACAGAGGAACCAACTAACATGAGTTTTTCTGTTTATGTTTGTAAGTATATTTACTTTCCTGAGCTTTCCAAAATTAATAGAATGAACTTTAAGCCAGTGGTTTTACTGAAAATTTCACCAGAATCCTAATACAGATCCTCTAACCAACTAATGTTTCAACTGTAAGAACAGGAAGGTGAGCCCCCCAGGCCCTCATACCTGGTTTTTAAGGGTTTTTTTTTTTAAGGGTTCACCCTGTTTTGAGTCAGAGTCACTTGAAAGAAGGGCGCTTCCAGGGCTTATGTGGATGACTACACAGCTCAGAGTACATTTTAGGGCCCCCACTATGCTACCAAAGTGCTATAACATGTACTTAAACCAAAAAAGCATATCACTGGTACACCACTACTGCCAGCCAGATGGATGGACAAAGAGGTTTAGGAACAAACACAATCGAAAAGAATCAGTTGCTAAATAGTAAAAACAAACAAACATAAGCCAACTTGTAAGATTTACTTTCACTTGTGAGGTGGACCCAGATGGAGTAGTTTTAAGGACCCAAAAAGTTCTTTATACCTGCCCTATGTGGAGAACCCAAGAGACCTCACTCCATTTCTTCCTCACTGCCTTTTTTGGGGTGGGTACATAAAGTAGGCAGGGAAATAAGAGAAATGTGCTCCTGAACAAGCAAAGCAGTGAGAAGATACCGATCAGCACCAGGGTCTTCCTCTTGAAGGCAGGGAGCCGAACAACTTCCTCGTAGGAAACAACATCCAACTGGTCAAAAACTGGAGACAAAAAACCAAGCAAGATTCATTTGCAGAGCTGACATTTAGGGAAGGAGATGAGGCCAAGGACGTTGGTGGGGAGGAACACATCTGTGTTGCAGAAGGCTCAGTAAAGCCAAGTAAAAAGGTTAGCTCAGAGAGACAGAAGGTCTTATTCCAACTCTCCTGGCCTCTACCTCCCCAGAATTGATGCCCTGGCCGTATCTGCTTCTGCATGGGTGGACAACTTGAGGTTCTATGATTTGTTCATGCTCTTATCTCTGTGTTAGGATACTCCTATCAGGATAGACATCTTTAATAAATGGTAGGTAAATGTTAAAGTACTACCTATTTGTTATCAGCAGCTTCCTTGAACCCATTTATTATGTAAATATAGAGTCAGTCCTCCATCTTCATGAGTTGTGCATCATTGGAGTCGACCAACTGCAGATTGAAAATACTGGGAACAAATGTGTCTGTATCGAACACATACAGACTCTTTACTTGTGATTATTCCCTAAACAATATAGTATACATCTGTTTTTATACCATTTACACTGTATCGGGTATTACAAGAAATGTAGACATGACTTAATATGTATGGGAGGATTGTGTGGGTTCTATGCAAATACAACATCATTTTTATATAAAGGACTCAGGTGTCAGAGAATTTTGGGTTCTGTGGGGGTGCCAGAACCAATCCCCCATGAATACTGAGGGATGACCTTATATTTCCAACCATGATAGATAAAAAAAAAAGCAAAAATTGGTTCTCAGGAAAATAGGCTACATTTTGGGGGTGCTCAGACATTGCTGACGGTGTTGATGCCATGAGTGAAATATAAACAGAGAAAAGCTAGAAACCTGTTCAGTTGGTTCCCTGAGGAGTGAGGCAATGAGCAGGTGTGGGCAGACCACTAGCACTCCTTTATATCTACTAGCCATGTCTCTCTGATCGTAGTGAGCTTGTGAAGATGAATCGAATAAGAAAACCAGAAGAAATGGCACACTTTCTGTATAACATATGTTCCACTGCACACTGCAACACTTCCCCTTTTCTGCTGGCTAGAGCCTGGAGAACACCCTAGTGCAGCCAGGCCCATGGAGCGCGGCAGTTTGGAAAGCTTACTTGAGCTGTGCTTTGCAAGGTACTTGTCTTTGTACTTCTTCTTCTTCCCAAAGGGACTGCAGCTCGGGGCTTCACTCGGAGCAGACTGAGCCACACTTGCCACTCGCCTGGCAGAAAGAAATGACCAAAGTGTCAGTGGGTGCTCAGTGTAAAAGCCTCAGGACTCTGTGATCCCCCCCTTTCTCTCTACACTAAACTTCCAAACTGATTCACCTCCTCACTTCGTACTGCAGGGCTCAGTGACCTCTCTTCCCTATTTATTTGTTTTTTAAATATTTTGTAGTTGTTGATAGACCTTTATTTTATTCATTTATTTACATGCAGTGCTGAGAATTGAACCCAGTGCCTCACACATGCCAGGCAAGTGCTCTACAATTGAGCCTCAGTCCCAGCCCCTCTCTGGAGTTTTTATGTGGAAATGTTTCCAAGAGGAAATGAACCCCTACCACATCCTCCCCTAAGACAGCCTGACCATTATGGCGGGGCTCCTTCCACCTCTGATGTGAACCATGAGAGGCTATCCCTGCATCAGTGTGGGTGGCATCAGGCAGGGGCCTTACTATAAGAAATACACTGTCCACTATAACCCTATATTACACATACGTGCATTTATAAATAAAATGTAGACATGCATACATACCACATAGACAATCAAAAAAACAGCTTCATAAAACAATATCTTCTATGTGTAACATATACTAATATTTCTATTTAATATCATTTTAAAAGAAATACTTGTTGCAGTTCACTAAATTGAGTTCATGCCTCATTAATAAATTGTAACCCACATTTTCATCTCATATTCTCCTGGGTCTTCTTCAGCCTTCTGCTGCTCTGGATCTTGCAATGTTCTTAATGAGGTATTAGCTCTGAAAATGGCCTAGAAGCCATAGCCGACATGCTCCAAGCTTTCACCAATATCATCCTGGTTTTGCACTTCATTTCTTCTGTTGCTCTAATGCTGTTTATTTCTACAAAGCACATCCTATGGTTTAGTGCCATGTTTATAACTTCCCTTTCACTGTATCATCACTGGAGACAAGGTCAACCTGAACTCTGGCTTAAAAGTCCGAGACCGGTACCTGTTGGCATTGTAATCTTTATACTGGACTTATTTTACACAGGCAGAGGGAGGCTTGACGATGGATATGGACTGTTCTACATGTGGTATAACCTAGCAGTAGGTGAGCAATCAGGCTCAGAGACAGGAATTATTTTTTCTATGTGCCAGTAATCCACATAACAGACACATACTTAAAATGAGACTGTTCACTGCAGAACTCAGAAGTCTTCCCACAAATAGCACAGAGGGGTACATGGCGGGCGGGAGACAAGAGAGGACTTTGTTACTGTGGGGAAATCATTCAAGGAAACCTGCCTATTGTGGCAGGCAGGTGCCCTTTCCATCTGCAAAGTCCACCTGCACAAAACTGGCTCACCATTCCTGCAGCTCAGGGGAAGGGATCAACCCTGCTGACTCCTTGGAGGAACCTTCGACCCGTCCCTGCCACCAGTTGCTGTCATCCTTGTTGATGATCTGGATAATGTCCCCTGTAACAAACTTTAGCCCTGCCTCCTTGCAAGGGATCAGATTGTCCTTTTTGGGATCATAGTCAAACTGTGCTCTCATGAACATCTGAAAAAGAAGTCAAAGGCAACCCAATGAGAAACACCAGCATAAGAGCATGTATGTAGAAATGTTTGCTGTATGTAAATAGCAAAGGAACAACATTTCTAGAAGACAGTCTAGTAATATGAATATGTCCCAAGTTTTCAAATGTGGATATCCCTTGGGCCCTCAGGGGTATGCTTTTATCTGATACAAACCAGCACTCTCAGTAATGCTGTGTGGATGAGCACACTCATCACAGATTGATCTGTAAGAGTGAAGTATTAGAAACAACCTAATTTTCCAAGAATAGGAACTGGTTAAATATGGTTATCTAAATATATTCCCAGGTTACCATAAAAATCATTTTTTAAATATTTTTATTAGTTGTTGATGGATCTTTATTTTGTTTATTTTTATGTGGTGCTGAGAATTGAACCCAGTGCCTCACACACACCAGGCAAGCACTCTACCACTGAGCCATAACCTCAGCCCCATAAAAATCAATTTTTAAAAGAGTATTAAATGCCATTGGAAAATGCTGCTGATAATGATGTTAACTGAGAATATCATTGAACAAAAATGATCCAACCCTGGAGCTGCAGTTGTGGATCAGTGGTAGAGCACTTGCCTAGCATATGTGAGGCACTGGGTTCGATTCTCAGCACTGCATATAAATAAATGAAATAAATAAAGATCCATCAACAACTAAGAAAAATTTTTTGAAAAATGATCCAATCCAATGAAAGAAGAAAAGAAATAATGAAGAGCAGAAAGAAATTAAATAGAAAACAGCACTGAGAAGATCAACCATGGCAAAATTGGTTATGCAAAAAGATAAATGAAATTCAGAAAATAGAGAAGATACAACTTACCAGTAGAGATCCTAGCGATATTAAAAAGGTTATTAGAGGATATTATGAACAATTTCACACCAATATATTTGACAAATTCCTTGCAAAACACAATTTACCAAAAGTGACATAACAGGAAATTGAAAACATGAACTCATAAATCTAGCAAAGAACTTGAAATCCATTATTGAAAATTCTAATCACCTGTTCCCAAACACACTTGCATATACACACTCACCTGATGGCTCCTTTGGTAAGTTCTCCAAACAGTATTTGAAGAAATAAGGGTAATCTCATACAAATACAACTCATTGAAAATGACGGTACTCCCCAACCCATTTCATAAGACTGACACAACCACCTGAAATTAGATCCTATTTGATTGATTGTGATTTATTATGGTTTGATTCGCTAATGGTTTTATTTCAGATTTTAACATCTCTTGCTTGAGAAATAGACAAGGATGCCTGCTGTCACCACTTCTATTAGGATATTGTGAAGATGTGTCTTCTCTCTCAGATGATATGTGAATTTAATGCTAGGGTAAACAGTCCAACAAAAATATCAGACTTCCAGATAGACCTACAATATGACTTATGAAAAAAGTAATGGTGCATATAACAGGAGTAGCACAGTTGTTTCAATAAATAATTCCAAGTCTGTTGATATGTATATGGAAAAACTGGACTTTTGACCTCTTTCCTTATACTACAAATTAATGCTAATTAATTAATTAATGCTAATTAAAAATTAATGCTAGATAGGTTTTAGAAGAAAACATAGGAGAATATCTTCTTGACTTTGTCATAATCAAAATATTTTAAAATAAGACATAAAAAAGGGCTAATCATAGAAGAAAAAAGTGATAGATAGGGTTTCATTAAATTAATAGCTTCTAGTAAGCAATAGCACCCCAAAGTAAGAAGACAATCCACAGAAGAAGAGAACATATTTGGGATATATATTACACAGGATTCTTATACAGAATAAATAAGGGACTCCTACAAATTGGTACAAAGAAGCCTTAAAGTACTACCTTTCAAAAGAGGATATATGAGTGGAAAAAATCCTCATATAAAATGGAGCTGACCTCCCTTAGTTATCAGAGAAATGGACAACTACTTGTCAATATTATCTAAAAATGAACATACTTGTACCCTACAACACAGCAATTCTACCCCAACAGAAAAGCATAGATGTGTGTGTCAAAACATATGCCCAGGAAGGTTCATGGCAGCATTTCCTAAGAGCAAAGATGGCAAATAGAATAATTGTAGTATATTCATACAATGAATCAACGAGGATGAAGCATATGTTGCTACGAGAAACCTAGATGACGCCCACAAACATAAAATTGAGTGGAAAAAATGAGAAACAAAATAATTCTTACTATATAGTTCAATTTATATAAATTTGAAAAAGGGGCAAAATCTGTCTCTGGTGTTACAAGTCACAGTTGTGGTTAGCCTTGAGGTACTAGGCATGAGACTTAGTAGATGCTGGGCAGATTCTGTCTCTTGAGGTGGGTGTTGGCACAATTTGTGTTCAGCCAGGTTTACACTTGGGATGTGTGCACTGTGTTCTATATAATGCCCACATATGCCAAAGCTTCAATTAAACATAAATTAATTGACTTGGGGCTGGGATTGTGGCTCAGTGGTAGAGCGCTTGCCTTGCATGTCAGAGGCACTGGGTTCCATCCTCAGCACCGCATATAAATAAATGAACAAATAAAGGTCCATCAATAACTAAAAACAATTTTTAAATAAATAAATAAATATATTGACTTAAGGGGCTGGGGTGTGGCTCAGTGGTGGAGCGCTCACCTAGCATGCATGAGGCACTGGGTTCAATCCTCAGCACCACATTAAAAAATAAATAAATAAAGGTATTGTGTCTACCTATAACTAAAAAATATTTAAAAAATTAAAAAAATAAAAAATAAATTGACTTAAAAAGATGATTATACCATCACAATATATATAACCTGCAATAGAAATTTTAGAATTGCTCTTCTTTTTTTAATTTGTTCATTATATACATGACAGTCGTTGTATATGATGTGGAGTTAACCTTGGTCTTTTAAAGTTCCATCTTCCATATTCATTTACCAAGGCTCCATGCAATCTGTACTTCTACATCACTGACAAGATGCAAGTGCACTAGGAATGGTGAGGTTTTGGTGAGAACATTTAAAATTCAGTCTCAAGAAGTTATACTCCATTTATGTATGATGTGTCAAAATGCATTCTACTTTCATGTCTAACTAATTAGAACAAATTAAAAAACTTAAAAAATTAAAAAAATTAAAATCTGCTGTCTTAGAAATTTTCTCTTCATATCAACTCCATGTTCTAGCACAGTGATTGGTATACAGTAGACTCTCAAATTTTTATAAGTGCTCAAAAGACTCTTTGTCCTCCTTTATTTTGGTACTATTAACCTGGGCTTTGTGATTGTTATTTTGTAAAATATTTATGTTCCAATTTCCTCAGTGAAACCTGGTATATCACACAAATTTTAATTTCTATTTCTTTGATGACAGGTAAAATGATTATTTTTTCACATGCTCAATTGTATTTGTAATTTTCCTCCTATAAGTTGGCACTTCATTCTCTTGGTCCATTGTCCTCTTGCAGTTGTATTGTTTCTTTATTTTTTTAGTTGTTGATGGACCTTTATTTATTTTTTAAAAAATATTTATTTTTTAGTTGTAGGTGACAGAATATCGTTATTTTATTTTTATGTGGTGCTGAGGATCAAACCCAGTGCCTCACGCGTGCTAGGCCAGCACGCTACCACTGCACCATAACCCCAGCCCCAATGGACCTTAATTTTATTCATTTATTTATATGTGGTGCTGAGGATCAAACCCAGTGCCTCACACATGCTAGGCAAGCGCTCAACCACTGAGTTATAGCCACAGGCCTGTATTGTTTGTTGATTACCCTTTCCTTTCATATCTGACTGCTGGCAGCAAAGGATCACGAGTAGGGCTATGATTATGCCACTGCCTGGTTGATACTCTACTACTGTAATCACTGTCTTCTGCTTCCAGGAAAGGGAAATGAGCTCATGCAATTTAGTTTAGAGAGTATCAGGCAGTATATAATGGGACTCTGAAACAAGCACCTGAACACTTTTGAGATATTTAGACCTTTAAGTCAGAATCATGCCGGCTGTGGTGGCAAACACCTGTAATTTCAGTGACTTGGGAGGCTGAGGTAGGAGGATCATGAGTTCAAGGCCAGCTTCAGCAACTCATTGAGGACCCAAGCAACTTAGAAGGATTCTGTGTCAAAATAAAATATAAAAAGGGCTGGAAAAAGTAGTTAAGTACCCTTGAGTTCACACTCTAGTACCAAAAACAAACAAACAAACAAAACAAAGTTAAAATCATATCACTTACAATCAAAATGTCAACAGAGAAAAAGGTGCCACCTACCTGTAGTACAGGAAGACGACTTTGCTGATTGGGAATTACTTTTAATGAGATCATTCCTTTGGTTTCTTTCTATTAAAAAGTAAAAAAAATAAAATCAAATTGTAAGGGTAACTGACTTGGATGATTCAGGGTTCTATAAAGTCATTTGCCCCCTCACAGACTCAGGATTTTCCCCAAACAGGTGTATTTCCACTACATTTTGAGATTTTCTAGGACAAGTCCTGCTATAACAAAACAAGTGTCATGTGCCCCATAAATCCACATAACAATATGAAGATATACAAATAGTAACAAAGAAAAAGGTAATGGCTTTCCCTCCTTCCACTCTGGTCCATCAAGGGGTCCCTAGGAATTTCTAAAATGAACCCTTGTACACATACATCCACACCTTTCTCCACACCAATGATGACAGCATTACAAATATTTACATGTTTATTTTTGTTTTTAACAACAATGGGATTATACTATATACATTTTTCTATAGTTTGCTTTATTCTGGAATCACATCAGGAACATACTTTCAGGTGACTGCAGGAGGCCCTCACTCATTCTTTTTTGTGACTCTTTAGCATTCCACATTCAAGATGCATCACAGTTGATGCAGTTTGCACTCTCACCAGTGAGCAGGTGTATCATGACCAGCTGTTTCCTATACTCCACTGCATCAGGCATCCTGGAACATAGATCCTTACATATTTTGATTTTTATGGGACAGAATCCCTTGGTGGAAATGTAGAATTAAATGGAAGAGTACTGGGGATTGAACCCAGGGATGTTTGACCACTCAGCCACATCTCTAGCCCTATTTTGGTTTTATGTAGAGACAGGGTCTCACTAAGTTACTTAGCACCTCGCCATTGCTGAGGTTGGATTTGAACTCGCGATTCTCTTCTCTCAGCCTCCCAAAGTGCTGAGATGACAGGCATGCACCACCCTGTGTAGCCCATTTTGAATTTTAATAGCTATCCTCAGATTACTTTTCCAAAACATTATAATGATTCTATTCCCATCAGGAGTATATGTGAGTCCTTTACCCTCAAATTCTTGCCAGAATTACATATTAACCTTTCTTTTTAATTTCTGTCAATCCAATGGATGGAGAGTATTTCATAGTTTAAGTTATAAGTTTGTTATCATAACTAAAGTCAAACATATCTTATTTTTTCTTTCTCACTTTCTTGCAATTTAACAAAACTATATATATATATATTTATCATATACAGTATGTTATTTTGCAATATGTATAGATTGTAGAAAGACTGGGGTGAATTAACACATGTGTTATGTCTTATACTTTTTTCAGGGGTGAGAACACTTAAAATGTATTCTCTTAGAAAATTTCAATAGTATAATTCCTTGTTATTAACTATAGTCACCATGTTGTACAGTATATCTGTGGAATTAATTCCTCCTGTGTACGTGGAATTTTGTATCCTTTGACCAACATCTCCCCATTACCCTCTCCAAACCCAGTTTTTGGTAACTACCATTTTACTCTCTACCCCTGGTAATGGAGAAATAAATTAAAATTAAAAAGAAATATTAATATGTAATGCTAACAAGAATTTGGGGGGAAAGGACTCTCATATACTCCTGGTGGGAATGAAATTGTTATAACCCAATGGATATGAATAATAATAGGTATCCTGAATGAACCAGGAGGACATTATGTTCATACTATTTGATTCTCCATTTCCACCAAGAGATTCTGTTCTGTAAAAATCAAAATGTAAATATATATAAACAACATGTGAGCTTGTTTATATATGAAATCTGAACGATCTCACAGAAGCAGAGAGTAGAATGGTAGTTACCAAAAACTATAAATACAGGAGATAAGACGGTCAGCTTTCACCAAGATGGTCTCACAGGGAAGGAGTGGAGATATAAGTAGCCTGATCATTTATAATATTCCTTTCTCTCTTATTGTCTAACCTCTTGCTGAGCCCATTGGAGCTCATCTGATGCAGTCACTAGAGGCCCAAGGCAGAGTATAGAAAAATGGCAAAGAATCAGGAGGAGCCAACACGATCACGAGCAAACATCAGGCACAATGCTGCATGTAATAGGTGCTCAACTTTTCATTTATAACATTCCTTTCTCTCTTCATAATAGGTCTTTGTTTCCTTGTTTTGCAGATGAGGAAACAAAGACCTAGAGAAGTTTATTCACTTGCTCAAAGTCATAGAGCCAGAACTAAGGCTGGGATTTGGAGCTGCCATTAAAGAGTTCCTCTAACTCTTAGTACAATGTTCTTTTCATTACAGCAGATTGATGCTCTGGGTTATTTGCACTGCTTAGACTCTTACTAAATGGGAGCAGAGCAATGTCATTTCTTATACAGAACAAAGATTGGAAGCGATAACAGCTTCCTCAATAAAGTACCGAGATTTTGGATAGCACGGAAAATACCTACCATTGCCTTTTGCAGCTGATCTACTGAGTGATTGGTCACATTTGTGCCATTGATTTCTAGGATCTCATCTCCCACATGAAGAGAGCCTGCCACGAAACATATAATCAATGCACAAAAGAACAAAGTTTCAAACAAGAGCTATCAATACAACTTAAAATAGTCAAAGAAGAGAAATCATTATCTAGAGCATGTTTTAAACTAGACTGTGTAAAATACTCAGGATTAAAAACATTCAACCATGAAAGATCTCCTATTGAATCCCTGAAGGATGTACCAAGGCACTTGACAATTCCAGACTATCGTATTCTCCTTGACCTCAGTCTTTCAAGAGGTGAATAAAAGCACCTTCTCAAATTCCTGGAACTACAATGGCTACTGACTTTAGGAGAGGGTGACAATCATGCATATGCTAAAAAGAATAACAAAGCAAGGCAAATAACTCAGTTATTGTTTAGTTAAAACTCCCAAATACTCTCAAATGTAGTTAATTAATGTTTAGAGCCTATGTGAAGAGTAGTTACCAATATTGGTGTCACTCTGGATAAAAAATAAAACTTAACTAAACATAAAACGCTAATTGTTCATTAGATAGAAAAACTCATTTGAATAGCCATAAGTCCAACATGAGGAGAATTTCCAGGCAATCATTAGCTGCTGAAAACATGCTGTATTTTAGCATATTATTGTGTTCTTTCATCAGTTCCTAAGACAGGTTTTACTAAGTGATGTACTTGAAAATTGAACACACTTAAATCATAAGGAAACACAATAGTTAATTGTTATTGTTTAATGTCTGCTTTCTCAGTTAAAGTGCTAATTCTGGGAGGATAGAGATAATGTGTTTTCTTCACTGCTGTATATTCAAAGTGTAATACCATGGTGGCATATAGTAATGGCTTAAATGTTAACCAACTGGGAAAATATCAGTATAAAAAGGTGTATCCGAAGACTTAGAGGGAGAGATGGTGGCATTGAGCAATTCATACTAAGATCTTCTAAAGAACCAGTTATTAAGCCACAAAAAATTCTTGGCACAGTCACAAAAATTCTATTAATTTTGAGGATTATAGGCTTCATGTCCATACCACTAAACAGGGAGTAAATGATTAATCCCGGAATAAAACATGACCAAGGACCTCCACAAAGTACCTTGTCTATGAATCATGCCTCCATGAAGGATTCTGGCCACAGTGCAGGACTGCTTTTCATTCAGCTTCAGAGTGATCCCCTGAAATACAGGCAATGGCACAGTCAACTCCATTTCTCTATGATGTTATCTTTAAAACAGCTTAAGGCAATTTTCTAGGAAAAACATTTTTGGACATCCACACCCAGAATAGTGCTCTACTAGAACAGGCAGGAAGCCTGCTCTGAGAGGAGCTTTAGATGGGTACAATGAGACACAATAGTGGAGTTGGCTAGTTTCCTAACTTCATGAGCAGCCTTCTGCAAAAACTCTTTAGTTTTCTTTCCTGAGGGATTTTTTCCCACATTTTTTGTTGGCTGCATTAACCGTTGTGGCCCAGTGGCATGCACTGGAGAGTAAGTAGTGAGTGATAACATGACAATAGATTACCATGGGCTCCTCTGTGACCTTCTCAAACTGTATGAGACGTACTTTCCGCACCTCTTGTCCCTTGGCCTGGGCAGGGCTACCTGGGGCAGCAGACCCATTGGTATACATGTCCTCAGTGACAGCATTCAATGGGTTCGACACAGCCTATCAGGTTAAAAGAACAGAAGAGGGCATGAAGTCAGCAGCAAAGGCTCACTCCATAATCCACAATCGCCAAACCCAAAAGCTTTGGAAAACCCACCGTTATTTCTTAAGTTGACCATCCAATCTCATTTGAATCAATGTGAAGCTGTTGTAAGCTTTATTTGTCCAAATTAACAGACATATTTAACTAGAGTGCTAGATACATTAACTTGTTTGATTTACAGGGTGCTCCTCTAGACCTTGCTGGGAGTATCACTTTATACATATATATATATATATATATATTCATGTTATATGTGGATATGGATATATATTTTTCAAAAACTTCTGAATCCATTGGGCTGGGGTTGTATCTCAGTGGTAGAATACTTGCCTAGCATGTGTGAGGCACTGGGTTCGATTCTCAGCACTGCATAGAAAGGAAGAAAGGAAGGAAGGTAGGAAGATACATTCATTAATAACTAAAAATAAATTTTTTTAAACTTCTGAATCCAGAAGCACCTCAGGCCCCAAGGTTTAGGTTTGCAATATGGTACACACATGTATAGCAAACATCCAGGGTGGGTCTAAAAAATTAGTTCATGACCGGAGAGGCAGAATAGGACAAGTGAAGACAGAAAAGTAAGCACAGATGACAATGTTTGTTCCCATTCCAAACAATAACTACCTCTCCAGTGATAGGCACAATGATGAGCTCAAGCCCACATGCTCTCTTCTGTGTTTGATAAATGGTGGTAGGTCTATCAGACAAGTATAAAGAAACATGAATACTGACTCCTACCTAATTTTATAGACAAAACGCAAAGGTGGGTGCAGTGGCACAAGTCTGTAATCCCAGCACTTTGGGAGGCTGAGACAGGAGGATCGCGAGTTCTAAGCCAGCCTCAGCAAGGGCGAGGTGCTAAGCAACTCAGTGAGACCCTGTGTCTACATAAAACATAAAATAGGGCTGGGGATGTGGCTCAGTGGTCGAGTGCTCCTGACATCCAAATGTGAAAGGTAAAACGATCAAGGTCTAAGAAGAAAAATCTCCCTAATTGTAAAGTAGATAATCAAAGAAAGTCTTATATATATATAGCATGAAAGGTCCTAACTGTAAGATGAAAACTAAAATGATAAAAAGAGTTTAAAATTAAGGAGCCTGTTCATCAAAAACTCCACTTAGATAGGCAAATATTACTGGAGAAGAAATGGGCTGCAATAATCACAGATGCAAGCAATTGGCTTAATCAAACCTAAAGCCTCTCTTTCAAAGACAAAGAAAAGCCCTGAGTGGCACACCTGCAGTCCCAGCTACTGGGATGCTGAGGGAAGAGGATGACTTGAGGCCAGGAGTTTGAGAGCAGCATAGGCAATATAACCCAATAATAAGATGACAACTAAATGAAAAGATGGACAAGAGATATGAGAAGACTCCTAACCAACTAAGACAAATGAACAGTTGACAAATGCATGAAAAAGTGCTTGCCTGCCCTGCAATCAGGGAATATGCATTAAATTAGAATTACAACAGCATACCACACACGCACTAGGAAGGCTAAAATGAAAAGGTGGAAACCCAGGATTCGGATGCTGGTAATACTGTATATCCTGATGAGTGGTGGATTTCACAGGAAACATTTACTAAATCTCACTCAGTAGTACTTTCTGATTTCCCCAGTTCATACTTCCACTTGCAGATAAAATATGAAATCAAAACAATATGGCCTATTAGAGAATGACGGACAGGCCTGAGCTACAGAAGTGACATAGATGGGATAGTTTGGTTTTGGGGTACAAAGTGACAGTGGATTCAATGGCCTACTCATGAGTCCAGAGCAAAATGGACAGGAAGGTGGAAGAGAAGGAGGTCTGGGGTAGAGGTTTTTGGATAAATATATGTCTCATAATATATGGGTACTCTTTATAAAATATAACCTTTGAATTTTTATTTTCAGCCTCCTTTCTAAGGGGTAAGTAGAAAGTCTAATAAGATGGTGAGGTTTGAAATAGTGTTATTTATTGGGTAACCTCGAATGAGGGAAGTGACTGAGAAAAAAAAAGTGCCTCATCTAGCAACTAGAACTTAAAAAAAACCTCACATGACACAAAGTCATATGGCACTGCTGTCGTAACAAAATTGTCCAAGATAGGGTTACAATTTGAAAATTGACTTAGGCTGGCTGGAAGCACAGAACTTCACACAGCTCCAAGGCACTCTACAGTACATGACTCAACCATTACAGTTAGTTACCACTGTATGGGGGAGACACCATGTAGTACTGAAAAAAGCAATATAAGAAAATGTATGCCAGCATCAGAATAAAAATTGAAAATAAATATATGCATATTTTCTTATGAATGACAACTCTGAAAGGAGACATAAGAAATGCTGGTTGCTTCTAGAGAAATGAATTGGGTACTTACAGGATAGTGTGAGAAGGAAATTGTTTCCCATGCTAGCTTCTAGATTATGTACTGTGTTTGCATTACAAAGAAATTACTAAAAGTTGGGTGCAGTTGCACATGCCTGTAATCCTAGTGGTCCAGGAGGCTGAAGCAGGAGCACCACAAATTTGAGGCCAGCCTCAACAACTTTGCGAGGCCCAAAGCAACTTAGTAAAACCCTGTCTCAAAATAAAAAATAAAAAGTACTGTGGGGTCTGGGGCTGTGGCTCACTGGTAGAGCACTTGCCTAGCACGTGTGAGGCACTGGGTTCGACCCTCAGCACCACATATAAATAAAGAAAGAAAGAATAAAGTTATTGTGTCCGTGTATGACTAAAAAAGTTTTCTAAAATAGTGCTGTGGATGTGGCTCAGTGGTTAAGCACCTCTATGTGGCTCCATCCCCAGTACAAAAAAAAAGGAACGAAGGAAGGAAAAAAGGAAAAAAACAAAGGAAAAGTGTGGTATGAGGTTGGAAACACATATGGAAAGTTGCCACTTTCAAGACAGAAAGAAAGAAGAAAGGTCAGTGGCACCTATCCCACAACCTCTCCAGTGGATATCTCTTTTTGTATCACGGGCAAAAACTGTGGGACTGTCCTACACTGCAAAATGGACTGGAAAAATAAGAATTTAGTTGGACACTTTAACATCCCAAACAAGATCACAGATCTGTAGGTGAGAAGTGGGATGTTGGGCTGGAATCATCTATAATAATATAAACACAATTTAGTCATTTTCACTTTTTTAAATTTAATCTTTATTTTATTTTTTATGTGGTGCTGAAGATTGAACCCAGGGACTCACCTATGCTAGGCAAGTGCTCTACCACTGAGCCCCAGCCCCAACCCCTGTTTTCACTTTTTAAATAAATCCTGAAACAATTATAGAGAACAGATTGTAAATGTCAGCACTATGACAATATTAAGACATTCATACACATGATAAAGCTTACGAGGTGAGAAGAGGAGAAATAAAAAAAAAATAAAGGGAAGGGGCCGGTACTTTTCTCCCCTTACAAAGTGGAGAGTTTCAAGAGGTAGTATCTGCTCTGGTTGAACAACACATCAAGGAATAAATGTATAAAGTTCCAAGAAAGCAGACGTTGCAAACTGATGGTCCACAACTATATTTTATTTTGACTATGTGTCTGTAGTTTGTTTAGCAAAAATCAGGAAACTCCAATTCTCTGCATGGCCCAGTTCTCATGTTCTGTCCTGCTGCTTAGTCCACAGTCTAGTGGCAGCTGCAATAACCTTGCTCCTGGAGTGTTATTTTTCTTACACAGAAATGGTTTCACTCACCTGGTCCATGAAAAGTTACACTTGAAGTATTTGTGGATGACTTGACCTTTTAAAACCCATGTGAAGAAAAAGCAACAGCCCTGTGAATAGCTAAAATGAAGAATCAGTCTGCAGTTTAATAGATTTTTCTATGTTTCAGTAAAGACTGAATGCTATAAACACACAGGTCAATGAAACAGAATAAAGAATTCTGACTTATATCCTCTTATCACTAGTAATTGTGGGGCTGAAGAAGCTAAAAACCAAACTCAGAAATAAACTGTTATCAGTTAACCAGCAAGTACCATTTATGTATTTTAGCCATCATAGTATATATAGGTGTCCACAAATTCTGGAAATTTACCATACACTTGAATGCACCATTAATGAAGCATTTATAACGATTCACCTGTGTGTCCTGGATTGGTGGGTTCCTGCATCATGTTCTCTCCTTGAATCCTCACAAACTTTGAAGTCTGTGCTTCTAGTTTAATTCCTGGAGCCAGAGATTTACTAGTCCTTAAAGCTCCAAGTTTTCTAAACCATTTTGTGTCTCCAAATATTGATCACAAAGTAGAGATAAGAATTTAATTTAATGAGTGATGTTATTACACACACTATCCAGCACTGGCTTAATGATATCATGGGAAGTCAGAGCCAGGTATGTAGATGTGTTCTTCTACGTGGAAAGAGATGCATTTGCATGTGTACAGAGTGTACTGGAGAGATGAAGCACATTGGAAAAGGATCTTTAGACACTTGGCCTTTGGATTGAAGTATGTGTTCTCAGACGAATTTAGTGCCTGAGAAACAAAGCACCTAGTTAATGTATGACTTTTACACAGTACATGCCAGAAAATCCTGGCTGTTAGGCCTTCTCCTCTCCCCAGTACTTATCATTTGTGGTTAAACAGTGTTAATCTCTTTCTAATTCCTTGGAGCACTCTTGGTTTGCTCATAGTTTCTCTTGCTTTTCCCCAGAGTGTAATAGGATATTGCCCATATGAAGAGTGGATATTTGTGGCACCTGGGCCCAGGGCCTATATGACAGGCTAGTGGGTATTGTTGGGCAGCTGCCAGGGTCTGTTGTCTATGGTGTCCACTTGCTTTCTTGGTCTGGGCCATCTAAGTCTCCACGTGGAAGCAGTTGGCAAAGAACCTAACAGTAGGCTGAACAAATGTTTGTTCTTTCCTGTGGTTACTGGTAAACTGTCACTTGCTCTTAAGCTAACTGTCTGAATGAGAAATCCAGCTTCAGTTGCCCATGCTCTATTCACTGTACCACCACCGGCCCCAAGCTGTTTGTTTTTAATCTCTTTTTTTGATCCAACTTCCTTTGAGCAACTGTCTCTGCCCTTTGAACCCTGCTGCAGATGTTTCCTCTGAAGGAGGTGTAGAGTTCTATAGAGCAGGAGGGGTGCCCAGCACCGCTGAAGCTTGCATTTTGCATTATCCAGGATGAATGGGCAAAGAGCACTCCCAGCAGAGGGAACAGCCTGTGCAAAGACACCAGGGTTCTTGCTCAATGCAGCACATTCTGCTATGGCAGGAAGCTGCCTTTCTTGCCTGTCTGTGGGGTGCATGATCAGTGAGCCTGCTCCCAATTATTTATTATTTTTCCTGAGAAGGAACTTTTGCATGGATCTGACGCTTTCATTTGAGGAGAGGATATGTCCATTCAAGGTTTTTCTTTTCACAGAATGAATACTAGAAAATAAAATTGTCAAATTATTTACTCCTCTCTCCAATTTTCCTAGTATATGGTAGGATCTGTCAATGTACCTTGCTCCCTGTCCTTCATCTTTAAGGATCTTCAAGACTATTTTTTTCAAGACTAAAAAGACAGTATACCTTGCAGATAAGGATCTGCTTTTGTTATGGTCACTAAGGCCCAAATAGATAAGTTTTATCACATAACTTCTGTTGTTTTTACCTCATTTGTTCTCCCTAGATAAGATACTGAACTAGAACATCAGGAACAGATATTCCTGTCAGCATTATTGATATTTTGGGTGTCATAATTCTTTGCTGTGACAATCAAAAATGTGTTTGTTTTTTTTTTTGGTACTGGGGATTGAACTCAGGGGCACTCGACCACTGAGCCACATCCCCAGCCCTATTTTGTGTTTTATGTAGAGACAGGGTCTCACTGAGTTGCTTAGCGCCTCGCCGTTACTGAGGCTGGCTTTGAACTCGCGATTCTCCTGTCTCAGCCTCCCTAAGTGCTGGGATTACAGGCTTGAGCCACCACGCCTGGCTTCGAAAATGTCTTGATGTTGCCCACATAGGAGGAAAAAAAATCAGTCTACTTTTCAATGATGTACAAGTTTTCCCTAAGCAGTGTCTTGCTCTAATGTTTGAGTGTTACTAAAAAGAGACTTTAGATGTGGAGTACAGAAACGTAAGATTAAATAAGTGTCTTTGCAAAATTGGCTGGGGAGAGGGGAAGTGACGCCATAGGTGAGGAAGAGGAAATAAAGTCCCTGAATTAAGGAACCAGAATATAACTTTCGTAATGCAGAGTTTTCTGATTCTTCAATTTTCCTTTTTTCTTCTTATGAATAAATACATGTGGGAAAAACACATAATAGGTTTTTGCTAAAATGTCATGTTTCTGGTGACACCTTTTGTGTCTTATTTTTCTTCATAACACCTGTCATCATCTTTGAATATTCTGTCTAGACAATGAGTATTATTTAGTGGCTATATTGGTGCAGTACAAATGCCAGCTTTGCTGGATTCCAAGCAGCTCCATGAATGTCTCAAATGAAGGGTTACAGAGTGTTAGGAGCAGGGCAGTAGAGAGTGTGGGTCCAGGGCGGGGAGGTGGCTCAGTGCTGTAAGTTACTGAGTTTGGGGAAAAGCCAGGTACACAACACACAAACACAACTTCTCCTGAGGGCTTCTTGGAGGGCGGAGTTTAACAGCTGTTTTTAGCAGCCGTCACTGGGATATGAATGCCAGAATTACCTGCAAAATGTTTGGATTGTTTGTCCCACCCATACACAGAAGCCACCCCATTTGCACCTAGTAGAAGGAGATCTGCGTAAGTGCAAAGGGACAGTAAATGAGCACTTTACAGCCAGAAGTTGGCTTTGACAACCACGCCTGCTGACCCAAACACAAGCACTCCAAGAACCAGGCAGACCTACTCTTGGATGTGTTCCTTTAAGTCTTTCTGCTACTCATTTCCGTCCGCGAGGAAGTTTTCCTTGACCTTAATAATTGCTCTGTCCTGGCTGCGGCCTCTCCTGATTTCCACGGAGAAGAGCAGCTCTGGGCAAGGATCCACCGCACCCAGAGCCCAGCAGGAACCTGGCCAAGCGCTCGCCCAGTTCCTCCACCCTGCTGACTGCTGAGGCCTCCACCCAGGTTTCAGGACACCCAAGATCAGACCATACAGAAACAGGGACCCGAGTGAGGGAAATCTCTCGGCGGACGGCCAGGCCTGAAGCCGAGCCCCAGTCCCGCACCCTGGGGACCCGAGGGGCCCGCTCACCTCTGGCCGGCTGCGCTTCTGCAGCAAGTGCTCCAGGTAGAGGTCAGAGAGCGCCGTGCGCATACTGCCCCCACTCTCGCCCTCACTCGACTTGAGCGTCATCTCGCAGGAGCGGGGACACCGGGACGTGGGACCAGGCAACGCTAGGAGCCGGGGACCTGGGGCCTGCGGAGCGCCGGAGACAGCAGGAACGCGGCGGCGCGTCTGCGCCCTTCACCACACTGCAGGCAGGGGACCGGGAGGGCAGAGGAGGAGCTCCGCCCACGCCCCGCCCAATTCCGCCTTTGCTCCACCCCTAAGCCTTCCCACGCCTTGGCCTCCGCGGCGCACAGCGCCTGGAGAATGCTTAAGACAGCCGTAGGGAGGCACACGTCCAGCCAAGGTCTCCCAGGCACAATCAGGACGAGAATGGGCAGTGGCCCCCCACACCCACTGGTTGAGCACACAGTCAGTGTGTTGCCCAGGAGGAGCGGGAAAACATACGTATAGCCTCCTCTTTACCCCACCTGAACCAAAAGGCCCCAGGCCCCCAGCTCCTGGGGCAGGTGACCTCAAGCAGCGATTTGTACATTCAAGAAAGCGCACGAAGTTGGAATCAGCCGCTTACTGAAGCTTGAAGAATGTAGGAGGTTGACAAACTTCGGACTGTACAGAAAAATGGATGCGGGCACAACAGGGCCAATGCATACTTCAAAGCTTGGACATTACGAAAATGCCTTTAGGATCCTGTGCTGCTGCAACACTGTCCTTTACATTGCTGTATGCTGTTTAGTGATGAAAGACTTGATTACCCTCAAGAATAAACCAGTTTTACTTATCTTGTAAATAAGTAAAATATGAATGTCACAAAATTTTTAAGGAAAAATTAAAGCAGAGGGAGCACACATTCCTTGGGAATCTTAAAAGAGGATCCCTTTGTATCTTAATGCCTAGGAGAAACTAAAACAGCAGTCACACTGGTGGAAGGCTTTCTGAAGAAAATATGCATACAAGGATAACCTCAAACTCCTGAGCCACTGGAAATAGACATGTGCCACCATGCCCACTTTGTTAATTTTGGGGTGGAGGGATACGGGAAATTGAACTCAGGGACACTCGACCACTGAGCCACCTCCCCAGCCCTATTTTGTGTTTTATGTAGAGACAGGGTCTCACTGAGTTGCTTAGCACCTCCTCGTTGCTAAGGCTCGCTTTGAACTCGTGATTCTCCCGTGTCACCCTTCCAAAGTGGTATGATTACAGGCGTGTGCCACCACGCCCAGCCAGTTTGTTAATTTTTTTTAACTTGTTTATATACTCTAGATATTTGTCCCTTGTCAGAAGAGTAGCAGCCAAATACCTTCTTCCATTCTGTACGTTCTATTCATACTCTTGTTTCCTCTATTGTGTGGAAGCTTTTTTGATTTGAGGCCATTCCACTTACTAATTCTGGTTTTATTTCTTGAGTTTTAAGAGTCTTATTAAGGGGGCTGAGGTTGTGGCTCGGTGGCAGAGCACTTGCCTCACATGTATGAGGCACTGGGTTCGATCCTCAGCACCACATAAAAATAAATAAACAAAATAAAGACACTGTGTCCATGTGTAACTAAAAAATACTTTTTAAAAAAAGTCTTATTAAGGAAGTTGGTGGCCACACCAATATGTTGGCATATTGACTCTAAAAGGGGATCTCATGAAAATAGAAGGAAAAACAGTACAACCAGGGCTAGTGGTGCACACTTGTGATCTCAGCAACTCAGAAGGCTAAGGCAGGAGGATCCCAAGCTCAAGGTCAGCCTCACCAACTTAGCAAGAACTTGTCTCAAAATAAAAATTAAACAAAAAGACTGGAGACATAGCTCAATAGTAAAGCATACCTGTGTTCAATCCTCAAGACCAAGAAAAAAGGAGGAGAAATAAGCATGGAATAGAGGTACGGGATCGAGGGAGAGGAAAGAAGGAAGGATGGGAAAATGGAAGAACTGTGGAATGAAATTGACCAAACTGCTGCGCACATGTGTGAATATATCACAATGAACTCTATGGTTTTGTATAATTTAAATGCACCAATTAAAAAGACACTAAACGAAGGGAAGGCAGAACAGTAAAGGAAGGGGGCCAGGGAAGGGAGGAGACAAGGAAAAGAGCAATACTGGGGATTTAAATAGATCAGATTACATTATATGCATTTTAATGATTATGTCAAAATGAACACTATTATGTATAACTATAATGCACTAATAAAAACACATAGAGATATACACATTGGGAAGAAAGAAAAAGTTTTCATTATCTATGGATATATTATTGTCTCTATAAAATCTTATAAAACAGATAAATTATTAAAATTAATAAACATTATTATCAAGGTTGCTGACTCCAGTCATTATACAGAAATCAATTGCATTTCTATGCACCAACAACACATATATAACTTTAAAGGATACCACTTCATTATGGCATCTAAAACTATAAAATATCTAGGAATAAATGAATTACATATAAATTTTATAGAGACAATTATAAAACTATTGAAATCTATTAAAGAAGAGCTAATAATGAAGAGATAAGTTAATGTTCATGACTTGGAAGGCTCAATTTCTTTTAGATGTCCAATCCCCACAAATTGTTAATCAAACAAGAGAGACAGACTGGAAATAGATTTATACATATTCAGACACTTAATAATATGAGAGAAAGGAAAGACTGTCACTACGTGGTACTGTGCAGTAGGTCTTTTTCATTATGTTCTGTATCTTTATCATATTCCTTTTATCTCATTCCATTTATCACAGGTCCCCCCATTTTGTTCTTCTAGATTACTTTGGTTTTATTCTCACTCATTACAACTCCACACAAACTTTAAAAATTAGATGCAAATTTCACAAAACAAACATAACTTTTGAGATTTCTATCAGAATTGCATTCAATCTATAGGACAATATAAAAATTTAAAAAGACAATAATATGTCTGTAGATAATGATATCTACAGATATCATTAGCAATGAGTCAAGAAGCAATCAATTCACCTCAAAATGGAAACAGACTAGTTAGAGGTGAAGCAAGCACTTTTATCTAAACTACCATAGTAGGAAGAACTGAAGAGAGCAAAATTTAAAGTGTTTGCTGAGGCAAAGCTCAAGAGTGGAAAAGTACTAGAGGGCAGAGCAGCTGACTCAGAGGATGGGTGCTCATACAGTTTATCTTTTTTCAACATTCCTATGGTTTTTTATGGTCAGCTGGATTCCAGTCCAAGGTGGTCATTGTTCAAAATCTGGTTTAGCTCCTTGGAATTTATTGCTTCTTCGAATTTATGGCAACTATTTGCCCTTCTACATTCCTAAAACTGCCTTTAGGCACAGAAGTTCAGGTCAAAGTTCATGAATGGAAAATTATGTCTTTCCTTAATCTGAAAAAATGATATTGGACTCTATCTCATGCCATACATAAAGTCATTTTCAAGTAGCTTAATAATTTAAATGTGAAAGGCTAAACTACAAAACTTTCAGAAGACAATGTATTAGAATTCCTTTCTGACTTTGGGGTAGAAAAAGATTTCTTAGACACCAAAAACACTAACATAAATGAAATGATTACAAAATAGCACCACATTAAAAGAACTATTTGAACTCATCAAAATATATCATATCAAGAGTGAAAGTACAATTCTCAAACTGCCAGAAAGTATTTTCCATATGTATATCCTATAAAATATTAGCATACAGAATTTATAGTGAATAAGCAAAACTACTAATTAGAAAAATAAGCAAAATCCATTAGCAGGAATTACATAGAAAAGAAAGACAATTGATCCATAAACACATGAAAAGGTCTTCAATCTCATTGGTTATCAGGGAAATACAATAAAACATTAGGGTATAATGTCTCATCCACTAGGTTGGCAAAAATTAAAAGGCTGCTTATATTGCCTGTTACTAAGAATATAGAACAATGGGAACATTCATATACTGTTGGTAGGAGTGTAAATTGGTATAATGACTTTGGGAAATTGGCATGGTGTCATAACATGTTATGTTCACTTACTCTTTGACCACATATTCAATGACAGGGTACGTTCCTTAGGGAAACTCACACATGTGCACGAGGTAGCAGCTTTCTTTAGAATAGATAAAATCCCAGAAGCAATACAAATGCCCTCTACAAGTGATAGTCTAAAGGATATAGTTCTTTTCATGCAATAGGACATTATGCAGAATGAGTTAAAATGGGCTATGTACAATTAAAAGCATCCACCATGCATGAATCTTAAACCATAATGCAAGTAAAAAAACAAAATCGGCAATAGACTAGAAGGTGATCAGGGGGAGGGAAGAGGAGAGGGAACTAGATAATACTGCGGAATTAAGTGGAGAAAACTATGTAATATGCATTTATGAATATGCAAAAATGAGCCCAATTATGTGTAACTATAATGCACTATAAAGAAAAAATATTGAATAATACATATGTATGGCTTAGTTTTTATAAAGCTTAAAAACAGGCAAAGCTATAGAGTTAGACAACAGAAATAGGGGTTACATTGGGGTTGACAAGGCTGTAGTGATGCAGAGAAGGAAAATGATTTGCTCATTTGTTGTAATTCTTTGAGTTGTATATTCTAATCTGTGGTCTTTTCTGTATAATGTGAAAAAGTAGCTTCAAAGTTGAGGCAAGAGGGTGCATTAGAGGAAGGATGCACTTCCCAGCGGTTTTTCAGCTCCACATTGAAAAACCAGGTAGACTGCTCCTCAGTGAAGTGGGTAACTAAAGAAATGCACTGAACTTCAATATTGAACAGCAAAACAATTACAGAGACACACAAAGTTGGAAACTTTGAATATAAGAAATAATATATTAGGGGCTGGGATTATGGCGCAGTGGTAGCATGCTCGCCTAGCACGCATAAGGCACTGGGTTCGATCCTCAGCACCACATAAAAATAAAATAAAGATTTAAAAAAAAATAATAATATATTAGAGACACGCCAGCCCACTGCTGAGGCTAGGGCAGCACAGGCCGAGAGGGAGAGAAAGAGGCAACTGCGGCAAATAAAATCGGCATGGGGGAACATGTGGAATAGAGAGGGAGGCTGAGCTTAACTGACCAAGAGACTGTGGGGAAAGCCGTTGTGTTAAAAGTGATTAAAATTGCTTGGCCAAATAGGTGGGAAGTCCAGACAGAATCAGAGTTGTGGCAGCAGTGGCCACCATTTTTGAGTGGCTTCACAGCATCAAGCAGGGGCTGGAGACTGGGAATTGATAAAGGAAACTGGCTGCCTGCGTGAGCTAGCAGTCACCTGTTGTGGAATCCAGAGTGTGCCTGGTCCAGTGTGTTTGCAACAGGCACAGACAGAACTGTGCCTGGGGTGATACAGGCTGCAGACAGACACCTAGGAGAGAGAACCAGCCCCCTCTGGTGCTGGTGACCCCTATGACCAGTGGGAAAAAAGCCAGTAGGCAGACAGGCTTGTCTGCACTCCAGGGCTGATCCTGGGTAATTCACATCCATAGTGGTGAATGTGAGACCTATGGAGGTTTATACTGCACACCCTAAGAGTGAAATTTATGGGATCACCCTAAGACCCAGATGTCCAGTAGAGATCAGCATTTCCCCAGCAACAGGAGGTATGGATCCAGTCTCAAATACCCACCTACAGAGTCCCAAAGATCAGCCAAGACT